>JAJOOR010027049.1:0-15764 GCA_036250505.1 Solanum acaule
TGCAAGTACCTTAACCAATTTTGGCAATTCACAACCAAAGCTTCATCATCTCTAATTTGAAGAGTTGAAGGATTCAATTGGCTCAAGAACATGTCATAATTCAAGTCTTCAATCACATGGAATTCAAAAGGAACATCTCTAAATTTCGCGAAATTTGCCAAACGTTGGCCAACTTCTTCACTTGACACATTGAGCAATGGAGGAACTTGTGGTCTCCATGAAGGCACCGATATTCGGAGTGAAGGAGGACCCTCAGGCCTCTTAGCAATTGCATCAATGAGAGTTGGCCATTGCATACAATGAGTGATACTAAAATCTAATATGTGAACTTTTGTTTGCCCTTCAATGGCCTTATAAATAACACTATTTGATGCACAAAATCCAAATCTATGCCATGGGATGAGATCCACATACCCTGCTAGCTCAGTCACACTCATTAATCTCCTTTCAAGATTACTACCTCCATGAAGATTTGTGGCATTAGGACAAACCCTAGAAGCCCTTGAAATCAATGCCCTAAGGAACCATGATGTGAGTCTTTGATTTGGATCTCCATTAGAAGAAGCCAAATTATTGAGCACCCACATGATTTGTTGAGCCAAAGTAACATCATTGTTTTCTAAGGCACTTGCACAATGAAGTAATAGTTTTTCCAAACATGCTCCATCAAGGCTCCCAATGCATCCTTGTAGTGCTCCTGCTAGAGAACTTTGAGAGTTGTTGAAAAAACTAGGGTTTTGGAGGGGAATGGTTGTGGAGTTCATTGAAACTTGACTCTACTATAATGCTAAACACAATAAAATGGAAGCAAGGACCAACTTGAATCTGAACTACGATTGATCAGATTAAGTCTCACCGAAATAGGATTTCCTTTTTCGTGATGAAGTGATGTATGCTATATATGAGGAATAAATAAATTTTGCAAGTTTTTTTTTTATTTACGTGCATGGAAGTTTGAAGAAAAAGATAGAAGAAAATGAGGATCCATTTGTGTATATCATCAGACTGGAGATATATCTTATATATATATATATAGATGAAGCAAAGATATGTTTAAAATAATCCAAGAAAAGAGAGAGGGGTTAGTGAAAGAGTACTACTTATATATATACGGCTGGAATATATTCGATGTATTTCAATATAGTACCGGAGCAAGTAGAGGTAGATCAGGAGTATCAAAAAGAAATTTCACGAGCTTGAATGATGAAAAAAATAATCAGGTTTGAAGGTGAAGAGGCGTGTTAAAAAGAACCAAATAAATAAAAATTTGTTTTATTTAATAATTTAAACATTTAGATAAGATAGTCGCACGTCTCTTTATCCAATTACTTTCTTATTCTTTTGTTAGCAAACAAATTTAAAGGTGATTATATGATATTTGTTTCAAATAAATTGTTTGTTTGATTTGAAGATATTAGATTAATTAACGTGCATGCATGTAAAATAATTAGGACCTAGTCTCTATAAGCTTGAAATCTAATTCAGATTTTTCCATTCAAGTAATGAACCTGTTTTTCTTTCTTTTTTCTATTTGAAGGGAATTCAAATTTGAATACTCTTTGGTGTGTGGAATAGTATTACTTTAGAAAACTTCATTAAGTAAGTTGATTACCACATTTTACTAACCGCCAAAAGTTGGTGGCCCTTATTATTCATTTATTCTTAATTAGAGATTTTCAATTCGACTTTGAAAATAGAATCATTGGAAAAAAAATATTATTTTATCTTTAAATAAGACTTTTCGAATGTGAATTAGTCGAGCCTTAAAACGAGTATCTTAAAAAAAAAAAAAAAACATTGCACACTACTCTATTCATGGAATGATATTATTCCTTCTTAATCTCTATAAAAATTATTGACAAGTAAGTTGCCGCACTCCATGTTGAGTACCATGCATTTAGATTTTAGCATTGGGGTCTACTATATATGCAATTTAATTATATTCTCATAATGATTGTTCCACCTTAGCTTTAACAGACTGAATATAATTTTGAGTAAAAAATGTGGTAACACTTTTAAACATCAAGAACTCACCCTTTTTTTAATACTAGAAGTGGAGTTAAAATTTAAAATTTATGAATTTAATATTATTTGTTTTCTTTTTTGATATTATTGACTTTTAATTAATAATCTGTACATATTAATACATTATTTAAGATAAATATAAAATTTGAACTAAAATACTAAGTTCAATTGAAATCGTATTTTTTTGACATAAGCACTAGCTCCGCCCTTGTTGGTACATAGTCTTCGCAAGACACAAATAATTTTGGCATTATTAGTGATGACTACGTACTTAAGATGGAGAAAAGGTTAAAAAAGCTGCCTTAGCCGGCCATTAGTTTGTCTAATTAGTTAGCTAATGATGGATTACAAATACTATATAATATATCATTTCTCTTTTAATTATTTCTTTGTTGTGTTAATCCAGTTTTCTGTTTTGAGTTTAGTGATTGATGGTACCATTCATTTCAATCCTTTCACAGACATGATCATCAAATTTGGTTTGTAGTGTCCACTAACGCCACAATATAAGACAAAATCAACATCTTGTCACATATAAGGCCAAAACAATTTTTCACTTTAAAATGTAACGGTAGAGAATGTTGTCTAAGATTTCTGAAATGGTAACTCGACTAATAGTTATTATCTTAAAAATTTTATATACACGGATGTAAAAGGAGTTAATGGGGTGAGGAAATATTTTTGCATTTTCTCGGTGAATGATAGGAGTTAGGACAAATTTGTTATTTAGTGTTAGTAATTTATGTCTAGCTAAGTTCATCGTTTCAAATTCAGTTATATATATTCCTAGCTAGCAAGACAGCCAAGGTTTAAATTGAGTAAATTCAAAATATAGAAAAATAAAATGAGTTCAAGTAGTTGGAATTTATTGCTTCTTTGTGGTCGTAATAATCACTTGTAGTTGAATGAACAAAATATGTGTTCCAAGTCTTTGGGTTGTTGAACAGAATCCAACCACACCGAAATGAATAGTACAAAGTCCTCTAATTTTTCATATTTTTGGAGAACTTTCAGTGTGACAAGAAGCGCGCTACATGAAAAGCTAGTAAAAGAAGAAAAGGTCATTGATGACTATTAACTATTAAGAACCTAACAAAATTTAAATGTAAAAACTTAATGTACTTTATATAGTACTCACATTAAGAAAAGGTTTTAGGCCCTAAACCTACATGCACTTGGAGGCTTTCCACTTAGGAAATGCCAAAGAAATCAAAGTCGTCTTATGTTTCCAACAACAATATTCTTATAACTTAGAGATTTGTCTTAATGCTATTTGAACTCCTTAGATAAAGGCATAAAACAATCTCCCAATGAAATTGAAAATTATCAACATTCTTGAGCAATGTTGTGTCCTTTCACCTACTAACTTACAATTAATAGTACATATAGGACTCTTGTGCGCAAGTGGAAGTTAGTAGTGTACAAGTCAGTGATCTATCTGAAAGTTTTTGCATTATTTTCCTTTGAGTGATAGTTGTTTTCATGAAATATGTTTTCAAAGAAAATAACTGGATTTCTTATTATTCTTGTTTGTACATAATTAAAAAAATTCTATCTTAAAAATCTTTATATTTAATTTAGATAAATACCATGTCACATGGAGTGGGGTAGGAGTGTAGGGTAGTGTAGGTGATGGTTATACGGAGGTGAAGGTGAAGATGAGGTGTATTGGAGGTTGGGAAGGACATATTCCCTCCGTCCCTTTTTGTTTGTTAACCTTTGACTTGACATACCTATTAAGAAAACAATGACGGATATAGTGAGTTAATCATTTTACCTCTATTAATTGATAGAGTCTCAAATATATTTACTCTGTATTTTTCAAAGACATTAACTCAATATTAATAGTTTAAGGATATAATAGGAAAAAAATGTTCTTCCTTGATTTCTCAAAAACTGTCAAGTAAAAAACTAAATCAAATTAGAAAATATTCTACAAGTAAATAGGGACGGAGTAATTAATTAGGTGCAATGCTACTTGTGAACTTATTTTCCCTACTTTCATTAAAAAATATTATTTTATTCATTTTTAAAAAAAAATATTTTCTTAAAAAAATTATTTTTCAAAAAATTTATCTAATCGATATAAAAAATTTAAAATATTTTCTCCGTATGTATGATGCCTACTTCTGAGAGTGGACCGTATATAAAAACAGATAATTGGACAGTGGAGACAAATGTAATTGCGAATAGGTAGTTATATACTGACCAGTATGATTTATGAATATAATAACAATCCCATGACGATAATGATCACGATACAAAAGGTGTCTACACCTTAGACTGTTGATACAATAGTTAGGAAAATTATTACATTGTTGAGGAATAAATAAATTCGATTTTCTCATGTATACAGGAAAGGAAGTGTTATGACAGATAGCCTAACTAATTATGCCATTGATGAAGAGATTTTCTTGTCACTTTTGAAGATTCAAGAAGCCGGGGACGGATGTAGAGTTCAATTTATGAATTCATTCATTCAGTAATTTTGGTTCGAATAATATATACATGTATTTAAAATTTTAGTATAAATAATTAATTTTGAAATCACTAAATTATATGAGTGTAGGAAAGTCATAATATACTTGTCTTGTTTTTTTTGTATTTTTATGTAATTGGAAATTTGGAATCATCAGCGCATTGTTCGGAGATTTGATATAACACTGATAGAAGTTGTGCACCGCATGCAACAACAACTTGATCGATCTTCTTTTAAATGATGATTCATGCATTTTTCACTTATTCTTAATCCCACAAAAAGACAAGCATTGTACTTATTACCTTATGCCACCAAAGAATGTGGTGTACGTATACACGGTCGATAAGGATGAGATGCTTCTGGTTTAATCAAAGATCAAATTCAAGATTAGTTAAACTCTACTACGAATATCGAATAGTTATCATCTTACGTTACTCATTATCTATTTTTATTGACAAAGGAATTGAAGAAATTAATATTGCTAACAAGATGATGTTGTTGAAGAGGATCTAACACATACTGGATTAATTATTGGGACCACATTATTAATCCAAATAGTTTTTAGTGTATCGTTGTCTTTTTTGACTTTAATTCTTCCACATTTTATAGATTGAAATATTTTTAAAGTATTGTTCCATGTTCCAGAGGTCTTCGAGTCTTGATATTTTCATCAACTTTATATATTTTAAATGCGGTGTCTAAAGTTATATATGAGTAAAGTTCATGCAAAAATAATTGAACTTTAGTCATCTTTGCTTGAACTCTAGCCATGTGCATGAATTTCGATCATAACTAACTAAAATAAGGCAAAATTGACTGAACTTTAGTCATATGTTGCTGGAGTTTGAGCAAAAATAACTTAAGTCAATTACAACTAATTAACCTTAGCTTCAGCCAAATCTGACTGAAATTAATACAAAAATGACTAAATTTCAACCAAATGAGTCCGAAATAAGACAAAAAAGATTGACTGAAATTTCAGTCATCTATTACTAAAACTCAAATAAAAATATAGCTAAAGTGAAGCAAAAATGACAAAACTTCAGCCATAAGATAAAAATAATTAAACTTGAACAATATGAAACTTCAAATATTATGTCTAACGTTAAACTTGATCAAACTAATTTCAAAACACCGTATATCTGAAGTTGTTAGAATAACAAAAACGGCCACAAGTTAAATAGGGGTGTCAAAAGACAGATTTGCACTTCTCGAGTCAAGCCCAAATTTAAGTATGTTGGATACTGGATCCAAGGCCTGTTTGGACAATGAGGTTGGTGTTATTGTGGCCCATTAAAACTGGTCTCCAACCCAATCAGGAAGACAGGAACTTTTGGGCTCTCATCTCAAGTTTTTGTTTGCTTGATATTGATGTCGTATATTGTTCACTCTCTAGATGTCTAATCTAAATGTATAACACGGAAAATAGAATAGGGGAATCTTGGCATGCTCAGAACACTCCATATCTCTTGTGCGCATGGTTGTTTGGTTTTCTTATATCACATCATGAATAATTTTTGTATTTGAGTTAAGCCCATTGTCCATTTTTTTTATAACACGATCACACCAGACATATCATAGTTCCGGAAGTTTGAGTCTCCCCGCTACTCATTATAAAAAAAAAAAAAAAAAAAAAATTTCCACGTGTTTAAATCATCACGTGTAAGATAGTGTTGAAAACATAATTAAACAAATAAAAATATATTTTCTAATAACTTAAATTTTTAAATAAGATAATGATGATGATGATGATGATGATGATGATGATGATGATGATGATGATGATGATAATAATAATAATAATAATAATAATAATAATAATAATACATTTCAACAACAATAAATAATATATATATATATACACCACTAAACTCAATAACTGGAAACTATTGATAATAAGCAAATTAGAAAAAGGATAAGAGGTGGAGGTGGGAGGGCCAATGACATTGAATGTTATGATACTAACAAGAATTGCCTAAAAAATATGAATGTAACTAATTTCCATTCTGAAAGCAACAATTGCAATAAGTATCAGTAGCATACCCAATTACTATGCCAATTACATAGTGGGGTTTGAGAAAAATCTTGAAACTACTATACAAGTGATCACTCATCAATAACATTTTCATAAGAGAGAAAACATGGATTGGTGATGATGATTAATGCTCGGAAATTCAGTGGCGGAGTCAGAATTTTCACTAAAAGAAATTTAAAATATCAAGAAGTAAACAAACAAAGAAGTCACTTGTAAAGAAATTTAACATCGACTATATTATTTCAAAAAGAACTCTCTAGAGATTGAACTATTAAAGTACGAATGTGTTTTTTTTTTTTTTGCTTACTGCTATGGGCAATAGAAGTAGCTACTTTAATAATTTTTTATATAATAATACATGTGGTCTAAGTGAAATTGGAATTTCCTTCTGGATTGTAGCATTTCGGTCCACTTCTATTAAGTGGTGATGTATGTGGGAACAGAGGCGTAGCTACGTGGAGTTCAGGGGTTTGTCCGAACCTTCTTCCTCAAAAAATTATATTATTTATATAGAATTAATTTTTCGATTTATATCTACATATTTAATATTGAACTTCCTCAGCATTAGCCAAAGGCGTGGTTTAGTAGTAAAACATGTTTACAATGTTGCTAATTTAGTGTGGGTTCGCGGGTTTGAGTCTGGCTAATAAACGCATGAGATCTTTTAAACAAGATATATTTAAAATACAACAACATATATATTAGTGTAGTCCACACATTAGAATTTGAAAATTAAAGAATAATATTTATGCAGATTTACCTCCGAAACGAATAGTGTGTATGCAGATTACAGATTCCGGCTTGTGGGCAAATATGGACAACCTTTTGAAATTTCTCACCTGATGCATATCGTCTTCTTCAAATCCAACTTATAAATTCACATTGAATATGTTACTTTATGAGATATTGCGGTGTACTATGTGGTAGTAATCCATAAATATTAAAATTATTTTTGCGTCAAATATAAGTTAGGTAATCCTTATAATCTGAATTTTCGAGAAGAACTAAAAATTCCACGATAATCGGCCTCTATTTATTGTAACAATATGCTGCACCACTTGCTTTCACTTTTTTTTGTGTCCACTAAACATTTAAGAATTATTAATTGTTAAAATGCGCGTAGCAGAATTAAATAAACAAGTTTGTACACTCTTCCACGATTCAACAAAGTTAGATGATAAATCATCATTATAGTTATATAGTGCTTTAATTAAAAATAGCTCCACTACCTACACGTTGATGACTTTAGAGTGTAGATATAATTGATAATTAAATATATGGCTAATATTAGTATTTTTAGTTCTTTAATTATTGATAAAATTTAATTTTTTAATTTTTATGATATTTGATTATGTATATTTAACATTCAATTATTTATAATATGCATTTTGATTTCTTTACTTGTGAATATTCGTAAATTTTCATGGTAATTAATCGTTCTACTATATAATTACATAATCTTATATTAAGTTTAATTTATATTGTTACTTCATATATTTGATGGTAATATATTTCTAAAAATAGTTTAAATATAATGTATCTTTTACTTAAAGGGATTAAATATACATATTTTAATTAATTAAAAATTAAATATATTAAACTATGTATCACAAAATTAAGATTTATCATTAAGAGATTAAAAAAAAAGTACCACAATCTATTAAAATTTATCTCTGGCATTTGATTGAACTGTTAGACGTACGATACTCATCTAGTGGTTAGTTGGAGCCTTAATATCCACAATTGGAATTAAATAATATTGCCCAATTACAACTTAAGTAGGATAATAGATCAGAATAAGATAAGAATGAATAAACCAATCTGAGTTGTGGTAGAAAAAAGAAAAAAATTATTCTTAACAAGAAGTTTTGAATTCGAATTTATGATATTGAAAAAAAAAAAAAGTATGTTTAGAGTGTCTTTCCAGTCTCCAGTTTGTATAAATCTTAATTTAATCGAATTTAAATATAGACATAGAACACCAAATTAAAAAAAAATGCATGTTAAGGTTGCAGCACGTTACCTATGTGTTGACTTCATCTTGAAATTCTTTTTATTATTATATTATTGTTTCTCTAAACGTTAATCTTTTAAAAGTTTGTTATTAAGCTGATTGACTTTCATAACAACTTGAATTATTTTTGGTTAATTATAACAACTTGACTTAATAGTCTTTTGGCAGCTAAGATAAGGTGTAATTAAGATGGTCCCTTCTGTCTATTTCTTTTCGAATACTTTAAGCTTTTTTCAATAAATTAAAATATTTACTTTAAAATTTATTTTAGAAAGTTAAAATATTTGATCAAATCTTGTTTTTTTTTTTTTTTTAAATGTAGTTTTAAATATTGGCAAAAAGTTGGTACTTACTTATTTGTGGCCTAGAGAAGCAGAGTCAGCACAAGTCTATTTAAAGTTTGTTTATTAAGCTGATTCAGTGTGTATTTTGCATTCTTCTTCAACAAGCATTAATTAAATACTTACTTTATTAAATTATCCTTTTTAATGATAATTGGTTTCAACAAAGTTTAAAAATGATTACCTAATTTACAAAAATATACTTAAGTAACTTCTTTTAATTTTTTAACTAAGACAGCAAAAGAGTTCTTTTTCCTATATAAATAAAAAGGACCTCAGGGAGCAAATTAAAGAAAAAGTAGTGTAAAATAAGGATAAATATTTATTTATATAGAGTGTTAAACCTCAAAATTGATGTGTAAAAACAAATTAATAAAATAAATATAATACATTAATTAATCACAATTAAGTGATTTCAATGTATGCACATGGCATGCATCTATTAATCTAATCATTCCTCCGTTTTATTTTATGTGACAATCTTTTGATTTGATGATATTTAAGAAAAAAATAAAGACTTTTTAAATTTGTGGTATAAAACAAATCATTTCATTAAGGGTAAAATGAGAATTTTAAAGTAAAATTAAATCTAATTATAGTTAAGTGACTTTTTTTTAGACATACTAAAAAAGAAAAACATGTCACATAAAATGAGACAAATGGAGTATAATTTTTATCTCCTACGAATAAATAGCATTCATAACTACCATTAGAAGATGTGATGTAGTAAATGAAGTTGTTTATTCCTTAATTAGATGCCTCAAATGTAATAGATAGAGTTATTCATTCCTTAACTAAAGATCTCAAGTTCGAATTTGAATATAAAAAAAAAAAAATCTAAACGAATAACGTTTTCTTTTTCTCAAAATAATCTTCCAACGATACTACAACTCCAATAATGATACCGAACATCGTATAAAACTACGTGTACATCTATTTTGTAGGAAGCCTAACTGCCCACTCAAACTGCAGCATACAAAACCACGGTACCCACCAACGCCACACACATATTACACAGCCGTTACTTTCACATAGTCACATCACATTTCTCTCACTTATACACACTATAAATACGTGAATAACGTAGTGTTTAAAGTCACTGGCACGTTAATAAGCTCTTTATAAGAAATCATAAAACTCTCGTTTATTGTACGTACAGAACACCAAATATGAAATTTCTACCTGAATTCGCTTTATGTTGGGGTGGTGCAACCATCACCCCAACAGCGATCAACGCCGCTATTCCTAACGAGGAGAAGAATAGCGGTGAAGCTACAACTCCTTCCGCTATGCGCAGCGGAAGGGGGAGAAGGATAGTAAAATCCAGAAATGGAGCAAATTGGAAACCGGCGCTTCGAGTAATAGCAGAAGAAAGAGTGATGTCTGATATTGTTGTTGACGGTAACGGAGGAGGAAGAAAAGAACGTGCTGTTGTTCCTCCGTCTTCCTGCGCCAAATCTGCTGCTAAGATTAAAGCTAAATCGATTGCTAGATCTAAATCATCATCTAGATACGGCGACGATTACTGGTATGTAATCAATCACATCGAAATAAATTCTCTCTCTACAAGAAGAATTGTGGAATTTTTAGCTAATTTTTTCTGGTTTTATGTATTGTTTTTGCAGGAAATCGGCAGGTCCGATGGCCGTGCCGGCGTTTGCTCCGACGGCATTTTTATTCTGAGATTTGTAACTATGTTGTAGTATATATGAATGAATGAATTGTGAATATTAGTGATTCATATTTTTGGAACTTTAATTTGTTAGTATATATTTTCACTCCCTTTTGTTTTTATCTTTTGTACTATTGAAATTGGGAATTGAATAGAATTATTCGTATTTATTAGAATCAGTGTTGTAAAACTGTTTATCTTGGAGTTGATATTCAGTAAATTTGAGTTGAAACTGTACTTCAAATTGGATTTATTTTTTTATTTTTACCGAATTGATCCAACCATATCCAAAATAAATATCGAATATTGGGCAGAAAAAAATAAAAATTGTTCAAGAAGATCTCAAATTCCAAACAAGTCAACTTTCGCCTTTCTTTTTCAAAATTTTCTGAGGAATGAATGAAAATGAATTTGTTTATATTATTGTCTGTGGGAAGCAGAGAATTGTTCAATTTAACTTGATTAATTAATCTCAGATAAATTCATTTTGCAAGTAAATCAAATTATTTCAATAATTAGCATAATTCATTATTTTTAGAAATAATATCTCTATTTTCAAAAGATAAATGATAAAAATGGGCCGGTACCGCTCTATTTATCCAACATTGGATAACTATAACAATACTATAATTCAAGTTAACTAAAATTTTAATCATTTTGATATAAAGATTATACAATACTCTAATATAAAGAAATATAGTAGTAAATCATAATAGTATTACACTATTAAGAAAGCTATTATAGAAACTTTGTCCAACTTTAATTAACTACTTCCAAAATTAAATAACTTGGGGCGTTGACATAGTAATCTTCATATATGAAAATTTGTACTTTATTAATTATTGCATGTTTTTGAAGAAAATTAGGAAAAACGTATATATTAAAATATGCTTATATAATTTGTAGAACATGTGCTTTTTTTTATTCCTTTATGTACGTAAATTATGGCAATCTCCACGTTACAATTGGGCGTTTGTCTTTTTGAATTGCCACTTGTTGTATTATTTATAAGGTATATATATATATATATTATAACAGTCAGGCGAGTAAATTCTGAATATCAAATAATTATATAAAAAATAAAAGATACACGAGCGACCTCCTATTTGTAATCACCTATAATGAAAATAATCGATTCGAGCTTTTCTCTTTGTATATATTTTTGCGAAATGTGGATAAATAATTCGATAGCTATGGATTGGATAACCAAAATATAAAATTAAATTGTTAGTGCTTTAATTTGAGATGCAATATCAATATGAACACACACTAGATTCTATTTTGATAATTTTGCTTGTTAAATTAGAAGCAGTGTGAAAAGAATTTTCCAGAAACAAATTAAAAAGAGTGGAGCCGCAAATTATAAATGAGATAATTAGTGAATAGTGATTATCATCACGTGATAGCTAGGTACGTTTTTTGTGGTGAAAATGAAATTCAATTTCCCTCAAAACTATGGCATTCAGTAGAAGCACATTCATTTATTAGATTTTTATCTCAATTTTTTCTTACAATTAAAATCTACCTAACCAAAAATAATTTGGGCCCCAAAGAAATTGGACAGGTGCTCCTACAAAATTTATGAATGTTGCTGACAAATTAGAGTCATCATGTTTAAATTCATCACATAAATAGAAAGGTGATACTAGCTAAGGGTGTGTTCGGTATCAGTGACGGATCTAATATTTTTATTAAAGAAATTCGAAAAATGAAAATATAGTGTCTAACACTTAAACTTGGAACCCCAAGGTGAATATTGAAACCCCTAAAGTATTGAGTTAACTCGTGTTTAAGGGATTCAATGTAGTTTTTTGCCGAGGAGAGTATGGTGAACACTCTCGCCCTTTTCTAGATCTGTCCTTATTCGATACGAAGGAAATGTTTTTCATGAAAAATTATTTTCTTGAAAATATTTTTTCAAAAAAAAGTAGGTTTCTTATTATTATTTTTTGTGTTCGATACATTAAAAAATATTATTCTAAAGACATTTATATATAATCAAGACAAATACTACATGAGGTGGGGTTGGGAGATACATGTGTGGGGTGGAGTGAATGGGGTCTACAGGGTGAGGTGAAGATGAGGTGTATAGTTGGAGGGTGGAAATGATATAAATTATAATCAACATAGAATGTCACTTATGAAATTAGTTTTCCTTACTTTTACTAGGATAATTATATTTCCCAATTCTAAAAAAAACTTATTTTTTCTAAATAAAAAAAAATTAACTAATCGAAAATTAAAAAATAAAAATACTTCCCTCCCTAATTATATCAATTCATTGTAGACATAACCTGCCCCAAAAAACACACATCTTTTTTTTAATAGGAAAGGGAATTATAAGTGAGGAACTAAACATTCACCAATAAGATGAAAGTTCAAATAATCAATCAACTGAATTATTAAAATTCACCTTACATACGTTATTCACATCCAACTCGGAAATATTATCTCCACGAGATTCCGTGTACCATAGTCCATAAAAATATGAAACTAATTTACCAATGTCAAAGGCATTATATATGTAACAAACATAAACTTGATCTAAAATAAGAAGACATGTTCCAAAATATCTTTACATGTTATATCTACATCCTAAGTATTGGTCTTCACTCTTCACATTTGTCTTCAATATGTCAACTTGCACCTTTTGCATAAAAGAAAACATAAATTCCCCTGCAATTATGGAACGTAAAGATGATTTACACAGTTAATTTGAGTACTTTCAAAGACACAAAATTGACAAAAAAAAAATGGACACATTCGTCCTACATGTCATTTTGTGTCTTACATGGTGTCCTACGTGTATTATGTCATGTAGGACACATGTGTCTACTTGGTCAATTTTATACAATTTTAAGTGTATATTTATGCACACTCAAAGTTGAAAGACATGGTTATCCGCTGAATCCAAATTTAGGATCATGTCTATGTATTATGCCTAAAAAGTTTGGGGCCAAATTTTATAACTCAAGATTGGTTCACAGGATAAAGAGCTCATCTCTAACCAGTGTCATGAAAAAAAATTAAATTGGCTTTGGGCCATCCATCTGTACATCTTATCCAACAAAGACGACAATTCTGAGCCCAGTGAAAAAAAGAACATAAGAAGAGTCCAATAACAACTTGTCTTAAAAGGCCCTTTAAGAAAGAGCCTTAAGTAATTTCCAAGAAAAGAGGATAGTTTCAAATATATACAATAAAAGAATAGAAAATTATGCAGAAGCAAATATTTTACATATATTTGGTACTATAGCTATAGTTTAACTCTGTTTAAGAAATTTGTAATCTGCGGCTACAGTTTTTCAATTTTTGCTATTCGCCTAATTCGTATGATTCGCTTGTTTTCTATAAATCTAGAATTTGTATGATTTGGTTCCTGATTGTATGAATCCAGAATTTTGTATATTCTTGCCCTAGCTATTTGTATACGATTTATGAAAAATTTATAATAAATTACCTTATTTGTATACTGGCAAGCGAAATATACAAATGGAATTCTGAAAAATTCGTAAATGTATAAATATAGAATTTGTACATATTTACCCTATTTGTATATTCGCAAGCGAAATATACAAACGAGCAGAAATACACAAACCGCAGCCTCCATAGCAAACATAACTATAACTATGAATCGCAATTATCGAAACTATAGTTATAGAGCCTTATTATGTCTATTATGTTTTCTATTTCTGAAATTTTTTTATAAAACAATTACTCGTAGTTTACAATAAATATAGTCATGTTTTTACTTACATAAAAAAAAAAGTCATAGAAAATATTCACGGACTATACAATATACCTTGTCAAAAGTCATAGAAAATATACAATTTATACAATATATCTTATCTATACATGAGCTACATACTGATTATAAATTATGATACACTCAAAAAACTGAATATAGTTTAATTACACATAAAATATACATTTTCTATATATTAAGCATCTTTCTTGCTAGGTGAATAATCAATAAAATCAGTCCAACACAATTAAATAGAATAGAGCTAGCTTAACTTGGAGTTCATGACATAATGTTGTTGCATGAATGTACCAATGTACGTATAGATTTGTTAATGCTAAAAAATAGATGCTCGTACTAATAATGAAGAAACTTATAAATAGATTTGACCAACTTTTAAGTCAATCCAAATAGGCTCTTAATTTGCTCTTGGAACATCAACATAAGTTTGTGTTATTATTTTAAAATGAACATGTTCCGTGAAAAGTCATGACCGCGACGACAACTAATATGAATCTGAAAAAAGGAAGAAAACAAAAGAAAAATACCATTGATTTATATACAAAAAACTATTATTGCTACATCTAATTGAAAGTAACTTAGGAGAACAAACTTGAATAAAAACTATATAATTTTTTTTATTAATTGTATAAATTTTGTAGAACGAACTAGGACTGACATTCAGTCCAAAACTTATAGGATGCTATGAAATCTATTTGATCCTAAGTTGGATCTAGTAGGATGCTATGACACCAAAACCAAACAACATAAATGTTTAAAGATCTATAGACAAACTCTTCTTCTTTAAATGTTACATTACCTTTATTCATAGATTGTATATAGTGGAACATAGAAAACTTTTATGGCTAAATCTAAGGTTGATTAAGGGTCATACTAGGGGACCATGGCTAATGTTACATTTTGTATTTATTTTGTTCGTGAGGCCAGAAACAATATTTTATTTATTTTTATTCAATTTCGTATCATCTGCATTATTGTTATTATTCTTATTGTTGTTATTGGTATTATAGGCGCCAACCTTTCAATGCGGATATTTTACTTTAATAATTTCATAATATATATTTGTACTCGATAATTTAGTCGTTACCAATTTTATATATTTTTTGTAGAACTTTTTAGTAAGCACGAATTTTGAATTCAAATTTTGTCAAATCTTTTCACACTTAGAATTTTCCTCACTATTTTTCCTTTTATGAAAAGAATATTTATCCTCAAATTAATTTTGCCTATTTTCACTCCCTCTATCACATTAATATCCATAAAATCCTTATAAAAAAAAATCCATAAAATCCTTCAACAAAAATCAGAAAATATTTTCTTTACAGGAAAGAATATTACTTTACTTCAAAATTAATCCATCTTATCATACTTTTACATAATAATAATTAAAAAAAAACATCTTTCAGGGGGGGGGGGGGGGGGGGGGGGGGGGGGG
>JAJOOR010027051.1:0-11212 GCA_036250505.1 Solanum acaule
GCGTTTTGGGGTTTGTTCTGTCTCCTTCTTTCGTTTTAGCTAGTCTTGTTGCCTTTGAGACACGCTCTGTTGTGGTCCACTTTTGGGACTTGTACTCTTTATTAGATAGCTCTGTACTAGTGACTTCCAGGTTTTGGGAGGGATTTCTGTATATATTTATTTTGGGTTGCTTCCACTTTGTTATTTTTGTTTAGATTATTGTTTTCGCTAGTTTCTGCCCTTTTGCTCATTTCTTGATGTTCTGGGTTACGGGTTGGCTTACCTACTGGTAGGGTATAGTAGGTGCCATCATGACTCGAGAAATCGGGTCGTGACATTCAATTTTCTTTGGCTAGCCATCAAATAATCTACTTATTTGCACCTTAAAAACATGAAGATAAGAAGAATGGTATAAATTCAACAATAAAATTATACTCAGAGAAGAATAAATCCATTAATTAAGTATTAAAAATAAAAAAAAAACTCATACGATCTAAATAATTTAAATACAAAATATGACATAAACATATCAAATTGAATGAAATGAAATAAATAATCACAATAAGACATTATCATAGAAAAATATCGTGTAGAAGATTTGAACTTTGATAAATTCGTCTTCTTGGACTTTCACTTTTTTCTTTGCAAATATATTCAATTTTTTCAGCTAGCCATGAAATAAAGATGAAGATAAGAAGAATAATGTATAGCCAACGAACCTGACTGAAGATTGAAAAAGAAAAAAGAAACTAACTGAAGAATTGAAGAATAGGTGCAAAAGAGTTTAGAGATTAAAATAAGAAGTTTGATGGAAAAAATAGTTTATATAGAAAATAACATATTGAAATTCAGCTTTATCTAAAATAGAGTTAGTTTTTAATTAATTCAAATTTTAAAAGATGAATCGTAACTTCCCATTCAAATTCAAAATTCAAAAATTTAATAATATTTAGTAAAATCTATCTATTATCTGTAACCTAATCTTAATAAAATTTGTCTTTCAATTTATTTTCATACTTTATAATAGCAATGTAGAACTATAAAATGTTTAAATCCAATTATCTTTTAGTAAAATTTCACTACGTATAAAATTAAAATTGGTTGTATTGGGTTCTGAAGGGGTGATTATGGCGTCATGCGGAAGCTTACAATTTGCAAATCATATAGTTGATAAATCAGATAACAAAAACTTATACTAAAAATCAAAATATTATTATATCAAAACTAATATAAAGAAAAACATTGAAACTTAAGAGAGAATAAATCTCCCCATAAACAAGACTCTTAAACGACTACATTGTGAATGTTATTGTGTTATTGTGTTAGAAGAAACAAACCTATATTTATAGAGTCCTAAAACCTTTCCTACTAGAAAAGGAGTCCTAAAAGGAGAGAATAAACCAAATATAAAAGAATATTATATTTTCCTTTCAAGAAAAGTAAAAACATTTATGGTAATGTTTTGTCTTTTCTTTAAGGAAAAATAAATCTTAAATTATGGTAAGAAAATCAGGGCAAAACCCTAACAGGTTGATGTCCAAATAATAGGAGATTTGAACTAATAACTATCCACTAAAACACTCCTTAAAATTCTCCATTAACTAACGTGGTGTATGTTTTTTTTTTAAATTTTAAAACTAATAACTACCTTCACTTCACAATATAAAATTTGAAATTAAAACTTCAGATTTAATATTCATTTTAAAATTTGAAATTATTTGGGGCACTAAAACCACCCCTTCAAATTCTCCACTAACTAACATATCATCATTTATCTTTTTAAAATTATTTTTCAATTACTTTTTGAATTTTAAAATTGTTGAATTTGTGTGGTATTGATACATGTCACTTTTTTCTTCTTCTATTAATTTTTTTCTAATTTTAAATTTAACTAATTTTAATAATTATTTAAAATACTGAAAATTTGTGGTGTTGACATGTGTCATTTTTTCTTCTCCTTTTTTTATATATCTAACTAGTACACATACCTGCGCGTTGCGCGGATATTTTTAAATGAATAATTTTTTTAATTTTAAAATGAAAATTATGAATTATTAGTGAATAGTGAGTGTATATATTTATATATATTATATATTATTTATTTATTTATTTATTTATTATTAACTTTATTTTTTAACAATGTTTTATAAATTATATAAGGATGCATACAATTAATTGTGTTTTAAAATATTAAAATTTTGTCCACAATGGTATTTTTAGTTCAATATATTTTGTTAATTTCAAATTATTTCTATATATATTTTATAAAGAAAAACATTCAATGTTGAGATTAATACGGATAGTTAGAAATCACACATCTCTAAAAAAGAGTGTATTTAAGATTAATAAGGATAGTTGCAAATCAGCTTATCTTTAAAAATATTTCAGTTAAAATTATTATTTTTATTAATTAAGCATAACAAATTTAAAACATCTATAGATTAATTGATAAGTAAAGATTAGATGAAGGGAAGAGAAATTGGAGGATAGGCTAGTAGGCTACGCGCGTGAGAAAATAGGCAAATTAATTTTATTGGAACAATGTTTAGAAATATTTAATATTTAAATATCATATAACTAATGTTTTATTCAAAAATCAAAAGATTCAATATATTGATATATTTAACTAATGTTTTATTTAAAATTAAAAAATTAAATGATATATTGATACATTAGCAATTTACTATTTTTAATTTGTGTGAATTATAACAAAAAATGATTTTAAATGTAAAAATAATCTTAATTATTATATCCGCTATATTAGGTTTACTCAAAGTGTTTATTAGATATTTTAGCTATTTTAAATTTTGATTTGAAATTGTATTAGAAAAGATATAAATGTGGATGAATAAGGTGTCATGTTGATTTGAACTTTATCAAATAAGCACATTACATGTAACTACAGTTATCTTGAAATTCAAATATTTAAAATTTAAAATTTAAAATTAATAATTGTATCATATATTCTAAAATTGTAATTCTCAACTTAAATTAATGATGGTATATAATATATTGAGTAGTCTTAAATTTGCTAAAATAACTTATAGTTATGATATTGTTCAGAATAAAATTTAACGCTTCCAAACTATAAATAAATATTATTTATCCTAATTTCAAAAGTTTAATTTTTATTCCTCATAAAATTATTTTAATATTTGATCATCCTTAACAATTTGTTACGTTATTTTTTATTTTGTTTTGTATTATTTTTGGTAACCGTTTTTAAATTAAAAAAATTAAGTGTTAACGGTTTTTATTTTATTTTTAGATTTTAAATTAATTTTAATAATTCAATACATTTTATATATTTTTTAAAAATAATTATAGATTATTTGTTTTAATAAATTGCAGACGTATATATATAGAGAGAGAGAAAGAGAAAAAATAAATTGATTATTAATCAAAAAATGTATTTTTGATAGCCGTAACTTAACATTTTTCCGGCTATCCAAATATGTTACATGTGCTGAATCATGCTTTATATTTTATCATTGTATCTCTATTTCTAAGATTAATATTTCTTTTGTTTTATTGCATGTGCTTTTTTTTAAATAATTGCTTACAGAGAGTTTTATTGCTTAATTTTTTTTAAAAAATAAACCTATAATCTATAAAGTGCACATAGAGTTTTTATTACTTTAAAAAGGAATTAAAAGGGATCTATAATCTAAATTATTATAAAGATAAGAAAAAACATGTTAATATATAAAAAAAAAACCTCATTTAGATTATTTTTTTAAAAAAATAATTGTTTGCCTGTTTTTACTTTTTTTTTCTTTTGTTAATTTTTTTTATTAATGTTGCTAAAATATAGGAACTGCAAATTTATGTTTAGAGTTGCATAGATTTAAGACACAAATAAATTTAGCCTATTTTTTTGTAACAATATTTTAACAAAATATCTGGCAGGAAAAACATATTTTGAATTTTTTTTGGATTTTGAATGAAACATATACAAAAAATATATCAACATGCCATTTAATATGATGATATCAAATATTTTATATGAAATGTTAGAATTAATAAATTATCAACTTAAGTTTTTTTATTCAAACGATATAAAAAGAATAAAATGCAAACACATAAAAATATTTGAAAAGTATTTTATATTTGATCAAGAAAAAATAATTATAAAATTAACCGTATCCTAGAAAATAGACACATGCCAATACACAAATAATGAAAACTATCATCATTTTTAAAACATATTTTATATTTTTTAAATGCAATTTATAAATTAGTAAAAAAATACTTTATTTTTTAAAAATAGTTAAAAATTTACTTTCATGATAAATATTTCAGATAATGCTAAAAATTTTGATTTTTTAAATAAATAAAATTATTTTAAAAAAAATTAATCTTTATTTTAAAAAGAACATTTATCCAATGAAATAGGGAGTTTTAAAACTTCTTTGCCACGTTGCTAAAAATTAGGATTGGATAACTATTAATCAATTTATTTTGAATTTTAAATTTTAAGCAGTCAACTAAATAAATAAGTTAAGGATGTATTGGTTATTTAAAAATTATATAAAGTCCTAAATTAAATATAATTGGTCACTTTAAAATTTCATTAACTTTAAACTTCTCCCTTGCAATTGTTGAAAGGAATTTACTCTCAATTAGGCAAAGAATCTCCTAAACTTCATTTTGTCAAGGTAAGTTTTCATGTATTTTTAGATTTTTTTTTGTTCATCAAAACTAAATAGTAACTAGACTTATTTGTTTGTGGTTTTACTTTTGTAAAATGAATTGTATATAGGTAACTGCATATTACAGTGGAATGATGATAATAAGTGCTTTGACAATTGTGAAGAAACGAAGAAAGACATACGCGAGTGAAAAATAAAGAATTACGTGTGAAGAATGTCACAATTAAAACCTTAATGAATATTGTTGTGCATTGCGAGAACGATATGATCTACGACGCTCAGATATTTTTTCTTTTTCTATTTCCTCTAAACACAATAAAAAATAATTTTCTATTTCTTTGTATTTATATTTCTAAGATTAATAATTCTTTTGTTTTTTTGCATGTGTTTTTTTAAATAATTCCTTACAGAGAATTTTTATTGCTTAAATATTTTTTAAAATAAACCTATAATCTATAAAGTGCACGTAGAGTTTTTATCCCTTTATAAAAAAATTAAAAGGGATCTATAATGTAATTATAAAGACAAAGAAAAACATGTTAGTAAACCTCATCAAATATATATTTTTTTAAAAATAATGATTGTTTGCTTCTTTTTTTTTTTTATAATTTTTTTTTGTTAATACTGCTATAGGAACTACAAATTTATGTTTAGAATTACATAGATTTAAAACACAAATAAATTTTGCCTATTTTTTGTAACAATATTTTAACAAAATATTTGACAGATAATTGTATGTACAAATGATGACCCTAGAATATAGGGTTGCATAGCGAGAGAAACAAGGAATATTGGAATATTGTTATTTTTGTTTTTCTAATTATATTATAATAATTTTACATAACTTTAATACGGAAAAAATATTTTGATTTTTTTTTTTGGATTTTGAATAAACCAAATACAAAAAATATATCAACATGCCATTTAATCTCATGATATCAAATATTTTATATGAAATGTTAGAATTAATAAATTATTAACATAATTTTTTTATTCAAACAACATAAAAAGAATGAAGTACAAACACATAAAAATATTCAATATTTCATATTTGATCAAGAAAAATAATTATAAAATTAATAGTATCCTTAGAAAAATTTCAACATAATATATTATAAAACAAAAGTGTAGTTGATACAGCTATATATAAATATATATATATAATATTTTAATACAGTAAAATGAATTATGTATTAATAATATTAATTTAATGTGCTCACATAAATCAGTTAATGATTTGTATATTATTATTATTACCATTATAAATCAAATATATTATTATGTGCATAATATATTTTATTAGTTATTTTAATTATGAAATTAAATTATTTTTAAATTATCTGTGCAATGTGCGGGCACATATACTAGTAATAATAATTATTATTATACATTTGTTTTGCTATAAATAAGGAGGTTGTGGAAAGATATTATTATTACTAATTAAATAAATACTTTTTGTTAGTAAAATTTTAATTATATATATTTAATTATTTTTTTAAAAAGCTCAAAATTTGAGAATGTAACTACTATTTTAAACGTTTTTTTTTAATAAAATAAACAATTTTTATTAATTTAAAACTCTAACTTATCTTCTAAAAAAGAGTAGTAGTAACTTCTTTTCTTTATAAAAAAAAAACAATTTGAAAATTAGAGATTATTTTTTACTCAAATAAAAAAAGGCTCTAGGTTAACCTAATTTTCAGGTTTGGCAGATCAATTGTGATGGAGAGAATAGGCAACAACCACAAGGAGGAAGCGCGTCATCGGAAGAGAGGAAAAAAGGAGGATGCGCGGGAGGATGCACAGAAGGATCGAGGAAGAAGATGACTGAAGATGAGTTTTACAAGTTTATCAAAGAAGGAAATGGATACCTCTGCGGGAGGAAACGAGGCCCCGTAAACATCCGTGACTGCGACGTAGATCTTCCCACCGGTGCTTCGCTGAAACATCGCTCTCAATTTAAAGAAATTTGGGAACGTTACTTTAATCAGCTTAGCTCAACCAATGTATGTATTGTTGTCTGAACATATTTTTGCCCTTATTCCCACAAGTTTACCACTGTGCTTGAATATGATCTTGAGTTGCATACATTTTTTTTGTGATTTTCATTACGTATGTACTACTCTGCTGCCCTCAATCTTGTTTGGCTCTTTTGGTTGTACTGACTCATCATTAAGCCTTCAATTTCGTTCCATGTGTTTGCTGGTCTGTCCCCTATTCTCTTTAAACTGATTGGTCTGTTTGCCAGATAAAAAATACTTTATTTTCATGTGGTTGGATTATCTTATGTTAATTCCATTACAATACATCTTGTTTCTTCTAGTTTTGACATCACCTTTGGCTTGTTCTTGTTTGACAGGGTATGGACCTTGATACTTTTCCTGGTGATGCTGAGGTGGCTAATACATTGCCATTTAACTTGAATGCATTCAAGGAGGAAGACAAGGAGTATCAGCTAATCATGGATCTAGCTCAGCTTGCTATCGAGGAATACAACAAAGAGTCCACAGTATGCATCTTTGCTTTGTGGGATTAGTCCACTCTATGTTTTCTTCTGCAACTAATAGTGACTTCTTGCAGCTTTATAAGTACAAGCTCCTGAAGATTGAGAAATTAAACGGACGGCTGACAGGATATATGGAATATTTCATGACGGTAAAAGTCCAGAATCTCACCCTTGGTACTGTTTATGAAACTTTTCAAGTACATGCAGGTGCACATCCAGCTGATTGTTCTAAAAGAGTCTTTTCTTGCCTGCCAAAAGGAGGGGTAAACACCTACTTAGGTTTACAATTTTCCTTTTCTTTTCTTTTCTTTTGTGGCTTGAGTGTGGCTAAATATGCAAAAGAGTCTTTTCTTGCCCTCCAAAAGGAGGTAAACACCTACTGTGGTTTACAATTTACCTTTTCTTTTCTTATGTGTGCTGAGTGTTGGAAAAGCCCTCCAAAATATGCATTACTGTAGGCGTGTATGTGATTGTGTGATTGATTATGGATTAAAATTGACTTGAATTGGTAAATCATAGTCAATTTGTTTCCTGGAGAAAATGCACTTATAAATGATAGCTAATGTTGTTTAATTTTCTCTCTGAACAGGCATTGCCAAGCGTAGAGGAGGTTTCGGTCGATACCGTTCAGTCCAAACCCTTTTTGTCAAGTGTCACCGAATGAAATGGGAATGAATTGCCTTGAAATCTACTTATCGTTTCTTTTATAATATTGTGCACCTTTCTGTAAGATTTCTGAATTTAGTAGTGGTTGAGAACATTTCAGACAATTCAAGACTTCTTTGTTAATTGAATCATCTTTCATTTCAGTTTCTGGTATCCGCTCTATTCTTCCAGATGCATTCCTTATAATTTATTGTGCATTGTTTCTTGTTTCATATTGTGTTGTATCATTTGCTACTATTTTTGTGTGAATTTCTCTGATTTCTCTTTGGCATTTGTGCGTTTGTTTTTCCTTCCGTTGTGTTCATTTTGATTGTTGTTGTCGTTCTTGTGTTTTCCTCTTCCGTTCATTGTTGTTTGCATTCCTTTGTGACAATTCTGCATCCACTTTCATCTGTATCAAACTTTGTCCAGTTGGTTCTTGTTCAATAGAATGAGCACCTATTGGCACTAATACCACACATTGAACAATTACCAATTAGATGAGTATGTTGCAGATGGAGGTGTTTCTCAATATATAATTTTCTTTATGTCAAGCTGTAGTTTTGATATGTTGTTTATCCTCCTGCATATGTATGTTCTTCTTTCTAACATAGTTCTTCTTGTAATGCCATCTTTCAAGTTGATTATCTGCAAAAAAAGAAGAGAGTATTAGCTGTAAAATACATTCTTCTTGTTCTCCTCCTGAGAAGGATTTGATCGTGAAGAATATATATGAATCTCCTCCTTTTAGTGTTCTCTTTCATCTCTTACAAGATTTGAGTCTCAAGTATGGTGTATTTAGTTTATCAACCTCCTTCCTTATGGTCTGAGCTCCTAAAATGATTCTATTGTAATTTCCCCATGTTCTAAAAGCATCATTAGCTAGAAAGTCAGCCACCATATTTTCCTCTCTCATTATGTGCAAAACCCTGACTGTTTTATTATTTATTAACCTCTAGATATCCTGCACCTTTTCTATTATTTGCCAGGGTACTTCCTAGATTTTTAGGATGATATTCTTCAACACTGTTGAATGTGTCTCAACAATAATCTGTTGGTACTGATCTTCTTAAATGTATTTGTAGCGTGTAGTATAGCCATTGCTTCTGCATGGTTATTAGTACGTTGTGGATCAACCATCACATTTGCCTTAGCAACTATGACATATCCGTTCTCATCTCTCACTCAAAATCCCCATGACCCTCTTCCCGGATTTCCTTTCGATGCCCTGACAGTATTGCATTTCACCCATCCAGGATCAGGTGATCTCCAGCATACTTGTATCACCTTGATTTTTGGAGAATTGGATAGTAGTGACTAGACCAATTAACTCCATTTGTATGATGCTTGTTTAAAATTTCTTCTCACTTTCATGAACAAAATGACATTATTTATGATTTGGTAGACCAGTTTTACTCTAGACATTGCCCCACCATGTCTCATAGTATTCCTCCTCTTCCATAATTCCCGCACAATAATTGTTGGTATTGCTTGGAAGATGTATTTCACAAGTTGATTCACTGGTGCATCCCACCATAGGTTAATAATCTGGCTAAGTTGCAATTTCTGTATGTTGAAGCCCATAAGTCTACAAAATGTGTTCCATGTAAATTGTGCAATTGGAGAGTTTCGAAAGACATGAGAGATGGTTCCTATTGCAGGTTCCTCACAACAATAACTCCTAGAAGGGAATTGAAATCCCCACTTCTTCACCACATCATCTAGAGGAACCATAGCGTTCCATAACTTCCATAAGAAGAATGACATTTTAATGGCTAGTCCTTTAATCCACATCATCGTATACAGTGCATTTGGTTCCATTCTCTGTCTGATCAAACTAAAATCTGTTCCTACAGAGAAGTTTCCTCTAGTCTCAAGCTTCCAGAAAGGTTTGTCCAATATTTCTATCTCCAATGGAAGTTGCATGTTCTGGATAATATGGGTTTGCTATATCTGCTGGAAGAATCTCTCTTAGTCCGTCTTCATCCCACGTTTCCTCTATCACCACATCTTTTATTAGAACCATCATATGGTCCCTTGTGAAATCAGGTTGAAGAAGTTGGTGAAATGCACCCATTCCTGTCCAATTGTCTAACCAAAAGTAAGAATCCCCTTGTTTTACTTGCCACCATATTTCCTACTCAATCATATCTCTACACTGATGCATCTTCTTCCAAATGTATGTTCCACTCTACCATTGTACAGTAATTGCATGGTTCCTCTTCAAATATTTATTGCTCATGTACATTCTCCATAAAGACTGTTTAGTTCTAAAGTAACACCATAGTTTAGAGAATAGTGCCTTAGAGACATCTTGTAGGCTTCTAAATCCCATTCCTCCTTCAATTTGAGGATAACATAATGTTGTCCAAGATACCCAATGTTTGCTGGAATTATCCACTGTGTTGCTCTAGAAGAATTTGGCGAGCATTCTATGTATCTGCGCTGACACTCCTGGGGGAGGATCACAAGCAAACAACAGATGGATAGGCATGCTCTGCAGTACATGTTTGATGAGGGTCACTCTACCTCCCACATATAAGAGTTTACCTTTCCATGAGTTGAGTCTTTTAAAGACTTTATCAATGATCTCTTTGTAATGTTCAACCTTCCTCCTCCCACAATATATTGGTACTCCCAGTCCCCAGATATGTAAAAGGAAATTTTTTTCTAGGAGTTCTAGTTATGTCATATACCAAAGCTTCTACCTCATGAGTCACATTATGGTATAAAAAGACTGCACTTTTCTCTTTGTTGATTTTCTGCCCACTAACTGCTTCATATGTTGTTAGAGTCTCCATAACCACCTTTAGAGATTGTTGTTGGGCAGAAGGAAAGATAATAGTATCATCTGTATATGCAAGATGATTAATATAAGGGCTCCATTTTGGCATCCCAAAAACCAGCAAATCTATTATTTTTGTGTAAAGCATTTAGTGCCCTTGACATACATTCCAAGGCCAACATGAATAGAGTTGGTGAAAGTGGGTCCCCTTTCTTAACTCCCCTTGTTGATTTGAAGAAACCACATGCTTGCCCATTTATTAGGATTGAGTACCAGTTGTTAGATATGATTCTATACACCAAATCTATGAGAATCTCTTCAAATCCCATTTTCCTCAATACTTTTGTTAGGAAGAGCCATGAGACTCTATCATATGCCTTTGTCACGTCTAATTTTATTACCATGTTAGCCGGTCTTCCCCCCAAGCTCATATCGTGCACAATCTCCTGTACAAGCAGTATACAACAACAACAACAACAACATACCCAGTGAAAATCCCACTAAGTGGGGTCTGGGGAGGGTAGAGTGTACGCAGACCTTACCACTACCTCGTGGAGGTAGAGAGGCTGTTTCCGGAGGACCCTCAGCTCAAGTACAACAACCCAAGAAAAATAAGAGGAAACATTATATATGCTATAGTATCCA
>JAJOOR010027052.1:0-19029 GCA_036250505.1 Solanum acaule
AGCGTGGTTATTGTTTAATTTATAAATAATTATTTTTAATAAAAAGCGACGGACTAAGAGATGCAGTCCGTCGCTTTTTGTAAAATAATTTTAAAAATTATTATTTTAATTAAAATGCGACGGACGGCATCTGTTAGTCCGTCGCTTTTTGAAGCGACGCTGTCCGTCGCTTTTTCTTCCGTCGTTTTTTAGCAGTTTTTTAGTAGTGTTTGGTTAATTGGGTAGGTTTCGATAGTAGCAGAACCTTTGCTTTGGTCCGTACCACGAAACAAGCGAAGATCTAAGGCTAGGAGCAGAGCGAATGAAGTAAAAAAAGCCTCATGAATATGCATCGCCCCTTGTCTCCACAAAATGAATCAATCTCGGTATGTCACAAATTCATGTTATCCACGACTCTATCTGGGTTAGTCTAGGTTTTTATCAAGTTCCAGTTCCAATTTCAATTTTCCTATATATTGATGTGATTGTTCCACAAGTTGACAGGAAACTAACTTGCTAGCATGGAATTGAAACAATAAAGAATCAAGGTTAGTCTTCTAGGATCAACTTGCGTCAAAGTGCCCGTTAATTATTTTTTAATATCAGGAATGATCCTATCAGTGATTATGTACTAGCCTTATCTAATGAATTGAGAACCTAAACAACTCAGTTGAGAGCTCCGTGACTGGTTCAAGGGAAGGTCAACCAATGATTGATAGGTCATTCCCTCCCTATCTGTCTCTTGATCCCTCATTCCTCTAATCTGTTGACGGCTTATTCATAATAAAGGCTCTAACCGCCTAATCAAGGAGTGGAATTGTCTGCTCCTCTTAGAAAACTCCATTGCTTTGACCTTCCTCACTGACCTGAGGATGCTTCTAGCCTTGACCCGAACATGGGTGATCTATCCATAACCCAAATAAAGATTGTGTGAAACTAAGTGTAGGTCCGAACCGACTAATGTTGAAAAATCAGTGGATGAGTTGAGGTTAGGGGAGAAATGTCACTCGAACCCAGACCTAGATGGTTTTCCCTAAAATGCGTTGAGGCACAACAGTTGGCTTGACATCTAGAGGTAAAACACGATAACTCTCGAATAGAGTATTGTAATAGAAAGATCCATTAGATAATGAACCATTGGTTCTAAGCCATCTCTACGTTATGTGATTCTACTGTGTTTTTTTTGCGCTTGACTGGGTGGACAGTTGACCTGAAGATAACTTTGATTCGCCCGACCAGCAGGCGGGCGGTGTGCTTATCTTGTGTGACAACACTACAAAGTGAGTTGCTCTTTTAGGCGGGTAGCTGTTTGACAACACTATAGAGAAGGTTGATCTCAGACTTCAATTAACCCCTTCGTACTTTGATCAAATCAATTGATCGATCAAGAGGCTAATCTCTGTTGTTTGGGCCGGTAGCTAAAAATAAGTCCTCGTTTCACCATCCCGACCAATAAATCATTAAGATTCCTTTTTCAATAGATTCTTTTACATTCAAAGTTCCATAGAATACGACCCTAATTGAAATGCATACATTTGTCTCATACACTATGGGGATTTGACATAGTGAAAAAGGGGTTGATGATGTTGGCTAAATAAGGGGGAGAAAGGAGAGCCTTAGGGTACACCCACTTCTTCATTTTCATAAAAGAACCTTAAAGGCGGACTAAGATAAGTTATTCAGCTAGGGAATGCGTTAAAGAGCCGTTATGTAGCTTCTGAGAACAAGAAAGTAGACACGCACACGAAAAGACTTGCAAGACTAAGGTCGGGCTTTACTTTACTAGTCCTATCCCTACGACCGTCCCTCGCTGCTGCATTCTTTTAAGCTATGGATTAAAGGAACAAATGTAGTTGAATGGAAAAGTAGGCAGGTTACACGTTCCACTGTGCCAATATGTGAGGTGTAAGTGGTGATGATCACTCCGGGTAACTCGATAAGTTCCAATACACAATGGGGGAGTTGATCAATTTTCTATGGGCGAATGAGTACAACATAGAGAACGAACATGGTTGGTAGGTAATCAATCTTCATTTGGATAACAGTACGGTACACACATCAAGCTATGATCTTTGCTTTTCCATCCATGACATTCAAAAGAAAGCGGGGGCACCCTCTATGCTATATTACATCAAATAGAAGCGATGGTACATATATTGACCTAACCAAGCTAGTATGAATCATCTCATCTCTGATCATGGTGGGTGACTGCGGGAGATTAGTTTCAAGCCACTGCCTCGAGAGCTGCCTACAAAAGAGTTCTGGCAATGCCTGGCCATCATAACATTCATAAACGAGATTGATGGATGAATATAGGAGTTCAACCACAATCATTATTACACCCCCTTTTGAATGTGCATTTGACAAGGAAAGGTTCTAGGGACCGCTTTTACGACTACCAAGCAATACATCCTCCGCATTCACTCTAAAGCACTTAAGGGGGTATTTCCGTACTAAGATATAAAATATTAAAAGCACGCATAGACGCACTAATGTTAAGGGCCGGTGCACATAGCTCTTTCTATTGTGGAATTCTAGTCCATTGTTGCTGCTACCCGTTCAAAGTAATATGTATTCAGCGATAATGGCTATTCAGTTAGCTATTTTCTTGTTCAGAGAGGGTCCATTTTGAGACTTGGGATCTTAGCAGGAAATGTGAAGGTTGCAACAAGCCGAAAGAGAGTAATTGGGTTCTCCCAATAACTAAAAAGTGTAGTGTAACACCCGAAAAATTGATAGGTGAAACTAAAGCCTAACATATGAATCTTAAAACTTTATGCAGAAATTGGAGTTATGAAATAGCCCAAAAATTTGACTAAATAAAAGTTTAAGGGAGGGTTCAAGGAAGGCGAAAGGCTTCACTACCCTTAGAAGAACTCTTCAACTTTGCTTTAGCCGTGTGGGGAAAATGCATTGTTCAAGAGAGGCTTCAAGGAAGGTGAAAGCCTTCACAAACCTTGAAGCCTCCCTTGAACAATGCATTTTGCCCACACGGCTAAAGCAAAGTTCAAGAGTACTTCTAAGGGTAGTGAAGCCTTTCGCCTTCCTTGAACCCTAGGAAGGTGAAAGCCTTCACAAACCTTAGAAGCCTCCTTGAACCAATGCCTTAGCCGTATAGTCAAGGAGGCAAGTTCACGCGAGGCTTCAAGGCCCGTGAAAGGCCTCCACTACTCGTAGAAGTCCCTCATGGACTTTGCCTTAGCCAATTTTGGCATGAGGTCAGTCCACGTGAAGGTCCAAGGACCGTGGAAGACCCCACTGCACGTGGAACACCTTGCGTAGGGGGAATTCAGGGTAGTTTCGTAATATTCATTTTAGTCCAAATTAAATAGGTATATTCATTACCTTTAATTAAAAATATATAAGGTACTTGAAGTTATTAAACACCCTCATAGACATGCCTTAGCTTTAAAAAGCTAAAGGCACAAGTCCAAGGCTAGTGGACCACTTCAAGGACCTTAAAAGCTCCCTTAGACTTTGCCTTAGTTTTATTTGGCAAGTCCATGTGGGCAAGGGGCATTTTCGTAAATATTATTTTAAAGTTAAATTAAGAAGTGGGTATATTTTATATTATTTCTAAATAACTATATAAGATATTTTAGATTAAAATACTCCCATAATAAATCACTTTCACAAACACCCACTTCAAAATAAAAAGTTCATCTTCCTCTCCTCTCCAATATTTCTCTCTCTAGAGTTCCTCCATTGAAGAAGATCAAGAAATTGATGAATAAGGCTCAAGAATCAATCTTCTTATCTCAAATTCGTGGGTTAAGTTTCAATCAAGGTATGGGAGTCTTGATTTATGGAAAGTTTCATTCCATAAAGCCCTTCAACTGTTAATTTTGAAATTTGTAAATTGTTCAAAAACTAGTGTTTCCATTCTAGCCATGGGTTCTTCCTAAAAACGGTTTCATTGAAGTAATTGTCTTATATTATGGATGATTTGATGTTTAATGGTGATTTTTATTGTCAAAATCCCCATAAACCCATGAATTACCCCATGACCCCAATTTCATGAATTTGTGATGGGTTTATTGATGCAAGATGAATACTATGAATGATGTCTATGATATTTTAGTTATTGAATCTTGTTTTAATCATGCCTAATGTAGTATTTCTAGGTGTGATTGTGTGATATGATTCTTGACCCTTGATGGGTAAGTTATGAAGGGTTGTACATGTTGATGAATGTTGTGTATAAACTAATGATTCACTTAGAAAGTGAAGATCCTATAACTAATGTGTAAATTGAGGTATTGTTGAAAGGTCATTCTTCCCTTACCCTTACACTTGATTATGTATGAATTGTCTAGGATGATGATAATGTTTTTGTGTTGATTGAAAGGCTATTCTCATGAACAACTATGAACAATAATGTGAAAGGTTTACTCACATGTTAATGTTGATTCTAAGGTTGAAAGTACATTCACAGTTTATTGAATCTATGAGCTATTTTATGGGTTGTATTGAATGAAGGGCAAAGTATTCCTTCATACATGTAAATGCAATCCAAGACTAATTATGTATAATTTGGGAAATAATGCTTAGCATCGAGTGGATATGGTCAATGAGGTAGAGGCCCTCCCGTCAATACAATAGGCTAGGTCATCTAGATTATTCTCATGAGATAGAAGCTCCTCCACCAATACAATAATTCAGGTTTCTAGAAGCAATCTCCATATCCCATAACTATGTACCAACATAGGTCTTTAGCTAGTGGATCCACCTAAAAACTAATACATTTAGTTTTACCTTAGGCAAGTAGGATACCTTTTTTCGGTGTGGGGTTATATGACACCGGATTCCATATCGCTCATATGGTCTATGTTGGTTATGGCTATTCTTCCCTATATGACAAGATAATTAATATGATACGAACTCTAGTTATGAATTCTTGATGAGTTTACTTAGTAGGAGTGGGGGTATGGGACTTGACTTTTACATTGCAGAAGTGATGAGTCCACAATTTGGACTCATTTAGGGCTTTGTTTTAATAGAATTAGTGTCTCAAATGCATAATTTGTCTCAATAACTGATGCAAATCATTAATTTTAAGGTATTTGGAGTTTGAGGCAAAGCATCGACACTACTTGGCAAAAAGGAACAAAATGGCTAAAAAGACGAAGAAAACAAGGCCTAAGTCGGCGATGAAAAGTAGCAGTCGGAGTGTCACCGAATAGTTCCGCGAAGTAGTACTACATCACCCAATGATTCAGAATACGAAGCTGCTAAAGGCAATAACTGAAAGGCAATGAAGCGATGAACGTTGCACACTAGCGAAAGTGTGGAGTCTTGTTTGACTTTGGTATCGATGCCTTGTGTGATGAGCTTACTTTGAACAATGCATGATAACACCTAGAATTTGCCCCATTGGTCCGGTCAACTAAGTAAGGCTATCTCTTGATATGATCTTAGCCAACTTCAAAGAGTGTGAGCCAATTTCACATACACCTCTTTTGTGGCCCACCTTGTGAGTGTGTGAACCTCTTTTGAACACCCCTTGAGCCTTACCTTTCTTTGGAAGAAACTTGATGAAAACATGACCTTTCTTAATTCGCTACCTATAATCCTCGTGATTAGTGGTTGATTGAACGGCCAACTCAGGCCAAAAGCCTAAGTTGGGGGTGTGGCAAAAAGAGAAGGCAAGTCAAGAAGTGCAAGAAAAGTTTCCTTTAACCCATGGTTTTGAGAAAAATGGAACCCCTCCATATAAAAAAAAAGGGAAAGAGAAAAAGAATGAAAAAGTTGTGGAATAAAGTACAAAATAAATGGGGTTCCCGAACAATCCATGGAAAGTGAATAATGGGATAACTTATGTGCACTAAACAAAATAATGAAATAAGAGGAAAGGGAGTATTGAAAGCACCACATTTCATGAGGATAAAAGTCACTGAGCCTAAATGATCATACCTTTGCACTCAACCCCATTACAAGCCTTGAAAAGACCTTTTTGATCTTGAGTGAGCTTAAACAATTGTCTATTGGAAAATACGGGCATATCTATGGGTGAAAGCATGCATCATGTTCTTCTTTGTGAGTGTGAGCGTTGCATTTGATTCCGGAACTTTAAATTGTGAACCATTGTGTGAATATGGAATCATTTTTCTTGTGTGAGGGCATTTGAATACCTTTGTTGAGCTCGAACTTACATTTGAAGCAAGTATAGTGAGCTTGAGAATTTTTGATAATGGTGTGTCATAACTTGAGTCTTTGAGTATACAATTGATCCTTGCATGACTAAGTTGAGCCTTGTTGTGTACATTCATGATTGAGTCTTGTGTAGCACTGTTTGAGACATCCATTTTGAACTACTGAACTTGAGTTTTACTTGAGGACAAGCAAAAGTTTAAGTTGGGGGTGTTGATGAGTCCATAATTTGGACTCATTTAGGACTTTATTTTAATAGAATTAGTGTCCTCAAATGCATATTTTGTCTCAATAACTGATGTAAATCCTTAAGTTTCAGGTATTTAGAGTTTTGAGGCAAAGCATGGACACTACTTGGCAAAAAGGAACAAAACGGCTAAAAAGATGAAGAAAAGAAGGCTTGAGGATCGCCTAATGCATTCGGCGAGTCGCCGAAAGGCCTTAACCTCACCCAAAGTTCTAGTGTGCTGAGCCCTGAAGGAAAAGATTAAGTCGGCAATGAAAATGAGCAGTCGGCGTGTCACCGAACAGTTCCGCAAAGCCGTACTATATCGCCCAATGATTCAGAACGCGAAGATGTTGAAGGCAAGAGCTGAAAGGCGATGAAGCAGACCAAAGGGCGGATCGCCGAATGTATCGGCAGTCCGAACTAACTGCGCCGAGTGATCCTTTGCATCACATTTTTTGACAACTATAAATACTAGTTTGAATTTTTATTTTAGTATGCAATTTCAGATACAACATTTTATTTTCTAAGTTTTCAAGTATAGAATATTTTTCTTAGCTTTTGAAGATTTCAAGACTTCCAATTCCAAGAAATTGGAAGTGGATGTTGAAGATTCTTAATCTTAGACTCGTTTAAAGTGATTATAAATCATACCAGTTGATGTTACTTCGATTTGGTATCATTTTCTTCTTTTTCTCTATATCTAGCTAAAACCCCAATTCTTGGGGTGTGAGTTTGTGAATATGGGTTAAATTTACTGTTGGGTATTGCTTATTTTTGGTATATTCGCTGCTTAAATGTGATTTCATTTAGTATTTGTGTTTTTAACTAAATGAGATTGTAGTTGCAAATACGATTTCATCTTAGTGTTTTTGGCTTGCTCGAGAGAGAGGTTTTAAAACTAAAACTACTAAATCGATAGCCAGTGGTTATTAGGTCGTTGTGGGTTCAGATCGAGAGAGTAAATCCTAGTGCCTCTCCCACACTTTCAGCTCGAGAGAGTGAATGGGTTAACGTGGAGGTTGTGCTTAAAAGCGGCAATTCGGTGTTCGAGAGAAACCGAGTTGATTCGGGGTAAGTTGCTCGAGAGAGAATTTACCCCCACTAAAGTCTAGCATAGTTACAAAAATTTAGTGATGTACTATCAATAGTATTTACCCTATAGTGTCTTTTATTCCATATTCCTATCACATCCCAATAATTCCATCTCTCTATCTCGTTTCCTTATATTTTTGTCATTTTTGTTGATTAGCTAATACAAACCCCCATTGGTAATTGACACTTGCGTCACCCCTTAGACTTAGTATGTTTGTATTCGATAATGTTTATAGCTATGACTTGTTAGAACTAAATTTTATTTTTCTATTAATTCTCGAAACCACTCTTTGTGGGAACGATCACAACCCTTGGTTGGGTTATATCACTACACGCGTTTGTTGGCACTTGAACCGAAGTAGTGTCCTGATACGTGAAGTCAACAAGGGGACTTAGTGAGGTGTTATGGGATGGTTTTCTTTATACTATGATGAGACATGAATGTATGCATATTTGTTGAATGGATAGTTGCTATGAATGACTTTTCTTATATTCAAGTAATGTACATGACTATTTCCTTATTTATGACTATTGATTATGATGAGGTCTAAAGATGATATGTATGACTAAGGTAGCTTCAAAGGAGTACTTAGTATGGTTGGTATTATGGGATGCCAACCATACATTGCAAAAGTGTTCCTTAGAGTTGCTAAGGTGATGGCTTTACTATGTTTTGAAGTTAAATGTGATTATGACTTGTGTTTTTCCTTGAGAGTGCATGTTGATTTCCAAACTTGAAAAATGCATACTTTTGAAAAAAAATGTCTTTTTTTAAAAATCATATTTCAAGGATTTTATGTATGCTTTCATACTTAGTACTTTATGTGCTAACCCATTTCTTCTACATCTACTATGAGTGTAAGTTTCGATTGTTGAGACGTACTTCTACTTCTTTCAAGTGAAGCTTGGGTTGACTTATCCCGAGGCTTAGTGAGTCTTCAAGTTCGAGGAAAAGATGTCATTGTTTCTAGTTTCTATTGTACTTTCTATATTCAAGACTATTGATGTAAAGGGCTATGTCTTTAAGATTGTATTCCAATGTTTTAGATGGTGACTGAGACAAGGTCTAGACTCTTATGATTTTCTTTTATGAAAAAGAAGTTTGACTTCGATTGTAAAGTTTAAATTTTCCGCATCATTCCTTTGGCTTTGTGTGTATGATTATGCTAAGGGCTTGTATACGACCCATTCAGGGTCAAGTATGCCGTTTTACATCTAGGGGCTACCCCTGGGTCGTGACAAACTTGGTATCAGAGCATAAGATTTTGGGATGATATTTAGGTTGATGTCTCATGAACCACGTCAAGTAGAGTCTTGTTGATGAGTGTGAAGCACGCCACACTTATGAATGAGAGGCTATAAGATGTTTAGGAACTTTCACTTCTTTCATTACTCCTTAGTCGTGCTTTGGATTCCTAACTCTATGAATTCCTTTACCCCGGTTGGTGACTTGGTTGTAGCTAGAAAAGTATATAGGAGATGTCGTATTTCTTTGTCTCATAAAGTCACTTTGGTCGATTTAGTAGAATTAGATATGTTGGACTTTGATGTCATCTTGGGGATGGATTGGTTGCATGCTTGTTTTGCATCTATTGATTGCAGAAACCGGGTGGTCAAGTTTCAATTTCCTAATGAATCTACTTTAGAATGGAAGGGGGGAAACTCTATCCCTAGAGGTCGATTCATTTAATGTCTAAAAGCTAGGAAAATGATTTCCAAGGGGTGTGTTTACCATATTGTTAGAGTCATGGACGTTGAGTCCGAGACTCCTTCATTAGAGTCGCTCCCCGTAGTGAGAGAGTATCCAGAAGTCTTCCCCGATGACTTTCCCGGTATTCCTCCCGAACGGGAAATAGACTTCGGCATTGATCTTTTGCCGGATACACAACCCATATCCATTCCCCCTACCGGATGGCTTAGGCCGAATTGAAATAATTGAAGGCACAACTCAAGGATTCGCTAGACAAGGGTTTTATTCAACCAAGCATATCTCTATGGGGTGCTCCGGTATTGTTTGTGAAAAAGAAAGATGGGTCTTTTAGGATGTGTATAGATTACTGCCAGTTGAACAAGGTCACTATAAAGAATAAGTATTCACTTCCTAGGATTGACGATTTGTTTCATCAACTCCAAGGGCTAACTTTTTCTCCAAAATAGATCTTCATTCGGGTTACCATCAACTAAGGGTAAGAGGATGTCATATTCCCAAGATGGCCTTTAGGACCCGGTACGGTCACTAAGAATTTGTGGTTATGTCTTTTGGGTTAACAAATCCCCCGGCGGCATTGATGGACCTAAATAATATGATGTTTAGACAATATCTTGATTCGTTTGTGATCGTCTTTATCAATGATATTTTGATCTATTCAAGGAATGAGGGTGAACATAAGGATCATTTGAGGATAGTTTTGCAAGTCCTTAAAGACAACCAATTATATGCTAAGTTTAGTAAGTGTGAATTTTGGCTAAGGTTGATTGCTTTCCTTGGTCACATTGTGTCAGGCATGGGTATTGAGGTAGATCCTAAGAAGATGGATGCGGTCAAGGGTTGGCCTAGACATCTAACTCCTACCAATATTAAAAGCTTTTTGGGTTCGGCCTATTACTATAGGAGGTTTGTTGAGGGTTTTTCCTCCATTGCTTCTCCATTGACGGCTTTGACTCAAAAGAAAGCTAAATTTGTGTGGTCGGAGGCTTGTGAGAAAAGCTTCCAAGAATTGAAAGGTAGACTTACTTCTACTCCGGTGCTGACCTTACCGGAGGGTACCGATGGGTTTGTGGTATAATGTGACGCTTCTTGAGGGGGTTTGGGATATGTCCTTATGCAACGTGGTAAAGTGATTGCCTATGCTTCAAGGTAACTCAAGGTCCATGAGAAGAATTATCCGACTCATGACCTTGAATTAGCGGCGGTTGTGTTTGCTTTGAAAATATAGAGACATTACTTATATGGAGTCCATGTAGATATGTTTACCGACCACAAGAGTCTTCAATATGTGTTTAGTCAAAAAGACTTGAATCTCTGACAAAGAAGGTAGTTAGAACTTTCGAAGGACTATGACATAAGTGTCCTTTACCACCCTGGCAAAGCTAATGTAGTGGTGGATGCCCTAAGTACATTGTCCATGGGTAGTGTGGCTAATGTAGAAGATCAGAAGAAGGAATTGGTTCGTGATGTGCATAGATTAGCCCAGTTAGGTGTCCAACTAATGGATTCCACCAACGGTGGATTCATGTTTCATCATAGTTCCGAATCGTCCTTTGTGGTTGATGTGAAGTCTAAGCAACACCTTGATCCTATTTTGATGGAGTTGAAAGAATCGGTTCTCAACAAGTCCGTTGAGGCTTTCTCTTAAGGGGGAGATGGGGTGCTTAGGTACGAAGGTAGGTTATGTGTTCCGGATGTTGATGGTTTGAGAGAGAAAATTTTAGAAGAGGCTCACGGTTCGCGGTATTCTATTCATCCGGGAGCCTCCAAGATGTACAATGATCTATGAGAAGTCTATTGGTGGAATGGCATGAATAAGGATATAGCGGGTTTTGTAGCCAAATGTCCGAATTGTCAACAAGTTAAGGCCGAACACCTAAAACCAGGAGGTTTGCTCCAAGAAATAAATATTCCCACTTGGAAGTAGGAGGAGGTGAATATGGACTTTGTGGTGGGATTGCCTCGTACTCGAAGGCAACATGATTCTATTTGGGTCATTGTTGATAGGATGACTAAATCAGCCCACTTTATTCCCGTCAAGATTTCATTTTCGGTGGAAGACTATGCCAAATTGTACATTAAGGAGATAGTGAAGTTGTATGGGGTTCCTTTATCTATCATATCAGATCGGGGTACTCAATTTACTTCACATTTTTTGAAGGCATTCCAACAAGGGCTTAGTACCAATGTTAAAATTAGTACTGCTTTCCACCCTCAAACGGATGGTCAAGCGGAATGCACCATTCAAACTTTAGAGGACATGTTGAGGGCGTGTGTTATAGATTTCCAAGGTAATTAGGATGACCATCTTCCTTTGATAAAATTTGCCTACAACATAGTTACCACTCAAGCATTGCCATGGCTTCGTTTGAAGCACTATATGGTACGATGTATAGATCTCCGATTGGTTGGTTTGAAGTAGGTGAGTTTGCTCTAATTGGTCCCGAACTAGTACATGATGCTATTGAAAATGTTTGACTCATTAGACAGAGGTTAAAGACGGCCTAAAGTCGGCAAAAATCTTATGTCGATGTTAGAAGGAGGGACCTTCAATTTGAGGTTGCTGATTGGGTCTACTTGAAAATCTCACCCATGAAAGGTGTGATGAGGTTTGGTAAGAAGGGGAAGCTTAGTTCCCGATATGTGGGCCCATACCAAATCTTGAAACGTGTTGGGTAAGTTGCATATGAATTAGACTTACCAAATGAATTGGCCACGGTTCACCTAGTGTTTCATGTTTCTATGCTCAAAAAGTGCATTGGGGATCCGGTATCCATTGTTCCTCTAGAAGGGTTAGGTGTTGATGAAAGCCTCTCCTATGAGGAGGTTTCGGTAGAAATCCTTGATCGGCAAGTCAAGAGGTTGAGGAATAAGGAAGTAGCTTCCATTAAGGTTTTATGGAGAAATCACTTTGTTGAGGGTGCTACATGGGAGGTTGAGGCTGATATGAAGTCCAGCTATCCTCACCTTTTTCCTCTACTCCTATTCAAGCTTGAGGTAAGTAGTTCCTCTTGAGTTTGTGTTTTGGGAGTCATATGCGTTGTATGAGTTTCTCCAGGATTTCCTTATGATTTTTGCATGTTGTTTTGAGAAATCATGTTTAGTATAAATTGAGTTTTCATGATTTATATGTTCCTCATGTTGTTGTGCATTTTAGTATGATGTTGCATATTTGACTTCATGAGAAGAATTGGTGAACATGCTTTACTATGTTTTGTGAAATGGCATATTGACTCCATATTGTTGTGTTGAGTATGCTTTTATTGGAGAAGGTAGTTCCTCCTATAAACATGAGAAATGTTGAATTTCATGCATATTGGGTTGATAGTTGTAGTTCCAACTCGCTTCTTATTGCATTGATTATGTTGAGATGGAGTTGAAGTTCCCTTCTTATGTGGTGTATTATTTTGATATTTTATGCTTGTTGGGTTGCTAGTCTTGAGTCTTTAAATTTCGTAAGGTGTCTAGATCATCATTTGAGGACGAATGTTTCCAAGGGGGAGATAATGTAACACCCGGAAAATTGATAGGTGAAACTATAGCCTAAAGTATGAATCTTAAAAGTTTATGCATAAATTGGAGTTATGAAATAGCACAAAAATTTGACTAAGTAAAAGTTTAAGGGAGTGTTCAAGGAAGGCGAAAGGCTTCACTACCCTTAGAAGTACTCTTGAACTTTGCCTTAGCCGTGTAGGCAAAAGGCATTGTTCAAGGGATGCTTCAAGGAAGGTGAAAGCCTTCACCACCCTTAGAAGCCTCCTTGAACCAATGCCTTAGCCGTATAGGCCAGGAGAGAAGTTCACGTGAGGCTTCAAGGCCTCCACTGCCCGTACAAGTACCTCATGGACTTTTCCTTAGCCAATTTTGGCATGAGTCCAGTCCACGTGAAGGTCCAAGGACCGTGGAGGACCCCACTGCATGTGGAACAGCTCGCGTGGGTGGCATTAAGGGTAGTTTCATAATTTTCATTTTAGTCCAAATTAAATGGGTATATTCTATATTACCTTTAATTAAAAATATATAAGGTACTTGAAGTTATCAAAACACCCTCATGGACATGCCTTATCTTTAAAAAGCTAAAGGCACAAGTCCAAGGGAGTGTCCAAGGCTAGTGGACCACTTCAAGGGCCTTAAAAGCTCCCTTGGACTTTGCCTTAGTTTTATTTGGCAAGTCCATGTGGGCAAGGGGCATTTTCGTAAATATTATTTTAAAGTTAAATTAAGAAGTGGGTATATTTTATATTATTTCTAAATAACTATATAAGGTATTTTATATTAAAATACTCCCATAATAAATCACTTTCACAAACACCCACTTCAAAATAAAAATTTCATTTCCCCTCCTCTCAATATTTCTCTCTCTAGAGTTACTCCATTGAAGAAGCTCAAGATCTTGAAGAATAGGGCTAAAAATTCCATCTTCTCAACTCAAATTCATGTGTAAAGCTTCAATCAAGGTATGTGAGTCTTGATTTATGGAAAGTTTTCTTTCATAAAGCCCTTCAACTGTTAATTTCAAAATTGGTAAATTGTTCAAAAACTAGGGTTTTCATTCTAGCCATGGGCTCTTCCTAAAAATGATTCCATTGGGGTAATTGTCTTATATTATGGATGATTTGATGTTTAATGGTGATTTTTTTATAGTAAAACTCCCCATGAACCCATGAATTACCCCATGAACCCAATTTCATGAATTTCTTATGGGTGTATTTATGCAAGATGAATACTATTAATGATGTCTATGATATTTTAGTTATTGAATCTTGTTTTAATTATGCATAATGTAGTATTTATAGGTGTGATTGTGTGACATGATTCATGACCCTTGAAGGGTAAGTTATGAAGGGTTGTACATGTTGATGAATGTTGTCTATAAACTCATGACTCACTTAGAAAGTGAAGATCCTATGAGTAATGTGTAAATTGAGGTATTGTTGAAAGGCCATTCTTCCCTTACCCTTACACTTGATTATGTATTAATTGTCTACGATGATGATAATGTTGTTGTGTTGATTGAAAGGCTATTCTCAAGAACAACTATGAACAATAATGTGAAAGGTTTACTCACATGTTAATGTTGATTCTAAGGTTGAAAGTACATTCACAGTTTATTCAATCGATAAGCTATTTATTGGGTTGTATTGAATGAAGGGTAAAGTATTCCTTCACACATGTAAATGCAATTCAAGACTAATTATGTATAATTTGAGAAATAATGGTTAGCACCAAGTGGATATGGTCAATGAGATAGAGGCCCTCCAGTCAATACAATAGGTCGGGTCATCCATATTATTCTCATGAGATGGAAGCTCCTCCGCCAATACAATAGGTCGGGTTTCTAGAAGCAATCTCCCTATCCCATAACTATGTGCCAACATAGGTCTTTAGCTAGTGGATCCACCTAAAAGCTAATACATTTAGTTCTACCTTAGGCAAGTAGGTCACCTTCTATCGGTGTGGGGTTACATGACGCCGGATTCCATGTTGCTCACATGGTCTATGCCGGTTATGGCTATTCTTCCCTATATCACAAGATAATGAATATGATACGAACTATACTTATGCCTTCTTGTTGAGTTTACTTAGTAGGAGTTGGGGTATGGGACTTCACTCTTACATTGCACAAGGGGATTAGTGAGGTGTTATGTGATGGTTTTCTTTATGTTATGATGAGACATGAATGTATGCATATATGTTGAATGGATAGTTGCTATGAATGACTTTCCTTATATTCAAGTAATGTACATGACTATTTCTTTATTTATGACTATTGATTATCATGAGGTCTAAAGATGATATGTATGACTAAGGTAACTTCGAAGGAGTACTTAGTATGGTTGGTATTATGGGATGCCAACCATACATTGCACAAGTGTTCCTTAGAGTTGCTAAGGTGATGGCTTTACTATGTTTTGAAGTTAAATGTGATTATGACTTGTGTTTTACCTTGAGAGTGCATGTTGATTTCCAAACCTTACAAATGCATACTTTTGGACAAAACAGTCCTTTTTATCATATTTCAAAGATTTTATGCATGCTTCCATACTTAGTACTTTATGTGCTAACCCATTTCTTCTACATCTACTATGAGTGTAGGCTCCGATCGTTGAGACGTACTTCTACTTCCTTCAAGTGAAGCTTGGGATGGCTATTCCCTAGGCTTGGTGAGTCCTCAAGTTCGTGAACAAGATGTCATTGTTTCTAGTTTCTATTGTACTTTCTATATTCAAGACTATTGATGTAAAGGGTTATATCCCTAAGATTGTATTCCTATGTTTTAGATGGTGATTGAGACAAGGTCTAGACTCTTATGATTTTGTTTTATGAAAAAGAAGTTTGACTTCGATTGTAAATTTTTAAATTTTCCTCATCATTCTTATTGCTTTGTGTGTATGATTATGCTAAGGGCTTGTATGCGACCCCTTTGGGGTCAAGTACGCCGTGTTACGTCTAGGGTGTACCCCTGGGTCGTGACATATAGCATGCCTGAATCTAATTGGGTTCCCGTTTCCTTAAGCCACTCTGCCGGGTTTGGTTGCTTGCCCGAACGAAGGGCTATCTGATCCGAGGCACATATACGGAACAACGTGAAATAATACCTGGGGCGGCAGATTCAATTAATCGAAATTAAGAAGATGAAATTTCACTTCTACCATCAATAGGTTTAACCAGGGAATTTACAACACGACCAAAATAAGCCTCACTCACATGTATCTAAACAATTCTTCGCTCACTCACAAATAAATTCAAACTACTATTTTAGAGTACAGAAGCTCAATGGTCTTACGACTCGAGCCTACACCCTGGATGTGAGACAGCGTACAAGACTCCGAAGAGCCTCATAACATTCATAACATAAGACAATAGAATATGGTGCGAAAGTTTAAAACTTTTTGTTTTACAATCGAACTCTTTTATAAACATGAGTGGAAGTCTTTACTAAAATTTTGTCTCAAACCATCTAAACTCAACTTGAAAAAAAAACCTTTGGGACGCAGCCCATACAATAGCTCTAAACATAATAATGAGATGTAAAGGACATGATGGTCAAGCCCTCGGATACTATGAGGACTCACCATAACTTCTCTTCTTGATCTACTACGAACCTATCCATGAAGATGGAAGGCGATATCACCAAACCCTACACTTTGTAGAAAAATGTAGAAGAAATATGGGTTAGGACAAAAATGCACTATGTATGATAGCCATGCAAAAATCATGCTAAAAGGACATTTTAGTTGAAACCATGCATTTGGCAAGTTTGAGAATCATCATGAACTTTAGTATAAAAGCATAGGACACAAGCATATTCAACATGTATATCATTATAACATAATAGAACCATCATCTTAGGCAACCCTAAGTTATACTTGTGCAATGTATGAATGGCATCCCATAATACAAACTAAGTACCCCTTTGTGGCCACCATAAATAAGAAACATTCACATTTAACAAGTCATGACAAAGAAAGCAACTCATAGCACCAATCCAAGTAAAGCATTCATCATTACATTTAGCCTTTAAGTCAACATTCTCATTAGCATCATTATAAACACATTCATTTCATTAGATATTATGACATTCGAGAAACTCACCATAGCCACTCGTAAAGCCTACTCGTGCAATGCATGGATGACATCCCATACTACCACCCACACTTCATAGAACCTCATGAGTAACCATAGCATATAATTCACATGATGGGAATAAGCCCTAACCGACATACACCATGTGAGCAAATCATGGAATCCGGTGTCTCCTACACCGAAAAGGGTTGGTCGTCTTGCCTAAGGTAGAACCAGCAATTTAGCTTAGGTGGATCCACTAGCTAATAACCTATGTGGGAACATAGTTATGGGATAAGAAAGGTGTTCATAGAAACCTGACCTAACATGGGGAGATCTTCCACCTTAAAATATCCACTCGGTGCTAAGCTTTAAATTTCCGTAGAGTAGTTCATTCTCTTTTAACATTATTATACTTGAGAGGGCTACTATTTGGTCTACCGACCCAAGGTACATTATTATACACATGAAAGTGCTACCATTCGGTCTACCGATTCAAGGTACATTATTACACACATGAAAGGGCTACCATTTGGCCTACCGATTCAAGGTACATTATTAGGATAGCTCATTAAATCCTCAAGAAAGGGCTACCATTTGGTCTACCGATTCAAGGTTCATCGTTATAGTAGTTCATGGACTCGTCATGTGTAACAACTCTCAAAATAAAGTAGGATAAAGTAGAGCCTCACATGGGTTTTATGCATTAATAACTTGTCAAAATAATGAAGAATAGGCTTTTAAGTCAGCTTTAAAGAGTTTGGAAGTCAACGTCAAGGGATGACCAAGACGTTCGGAAACTAGTCTTTTACGTATTGGTGTGTTCTAGTATGTTGTTCATGTTTTTATGTGTTGTTTGGAGTCTAAAATCAGTGGAGGTGACCCTAGTGTCTTAATAAATGTTTTTTGGGTCAAAACGTTCAGATATGACACCCTGGGGGCCACCCTAAGGGTCCCCGAGGAGGACCCCAACCTTGGCCAAGCAAGCTGCCAAGGCAGCTTGACATTGCTCATGGAGGGAGCATGTCCGTGTTGCGACTAGCTCCACCAAGGGCCAAATGTTTGGACCGCATCGCGGACTCTACTGTCTCGAATTTAATTTCCAGAAAACTTGTGGGAACACCTCCGCGTCGTGAACTTGTTTCCCGACGAAATCTACGAAAATAAAACTCAAGTTTGACTTGTTTAAAAGGTCCAACTAAGTGAGGGGTAGTTTGGGTACTTTGGGGGATTATTATAAACGGTTATTCTACCAATTTTAGGGTATTTTAAGTTGGTTAAAACCCCAAAACCTAGAATTAGACCCCATTCTTCAAATTGACCCTTCCCTCTCAAAATAGATTCTGTCAAAAACCCCATTGAAGACCTTGATGAACCTCAAGCTAGAAGAAGGGTTTTCAACTGATTTCTTCTTCAATTTCATGGGTCTTGAATAATTAAGGTATGGTAACTCTTCATTCTTGAATAACCCTTCATTGAAGGAGTTCTATCAAAGATTTTCAAAAGTGATTCAAAGACCAAAATTCCCAATTTTCAATCTAAAAATGGGTTCCTTGTCAAATGATTTTCTAAATCATTCTATTGATGAATTAATGTGGAATCAATGTTTTTAAGACAATTTTTAAAGGAATTCTTGAAGAACCCATGATCTCCAAATTCTCAAAATTGGCCTATGTTGTGGGTCTTTGTGAATATGATCTCTATTGGTGAAATTATGTTTAGATTAGATTGTATTGATTTTTCCTATGAGTTTCTATACTTATTCATGTTGAATTATTGGTATATTGATGGGTTGAGAATTATGGCCTTATGGGCAAAGTTATGGGTTGATCCCTTTGTTTATGGAATTGTACTTAGACTATGTTTATGATATTGAATTACATTGTTGATTCCTATTGCTACCTATGTCAATTGATTATGAATTGTTGAGGATTGATCCATGGTAATCATGGCTTGGAGAATTGGTAAGTTGACCTAACTTCTAGTCTATAGTATGAGAATTGATGTTGTGTGGTTTGATCCACTTATGGTGGAGGTGGTCACTTCTTGTCTATCTATGCATGTTGAGAGCATGGCCTTGAAGGCAATAGATGTGAAGTAAATTAATGATTATGATGCATATGTTTATGAAGTTATGCTATGAAGGTTATGTATTAAATCCTCAATGCTAGTATGATGTTTAAAGTGTGTTGATGATGAGGAGTATAATGTGAATGATAATGTTAGGGATAAGGTGTGGTCTACATGATTGATTATGTTAGGTACTATTGTGGAATGACCCCTACCTATATGACCCCTATATGAA
>JAJOOR010027053.1:0-15084 GCA_036250505.1 Solanum acaule
AACAAGCAACACTTACACCAAAGGTGGATCCAACCTAAGAAACAATTATAGCAATATTAATAGATCAAGCCATCTTACCACCTTGCAAAGGCCATAAGTCACAATACTCAATTCCATGCCAATTATACAATATTCATCAAGTTAGGTCAACTTACCCTCTTTCCATAGCTATCTTCATCATCCTATATAGAACTTTACATATAGCTTCATTTATATATGAACACAATAATACAACAATACTCATATAATGCCCTTCATGGCCACAATCATAATCCAAAAGCAACAAGCAACACTTACACCAAAGGTGGATCCAACCTAAGAAAAAATTATAGCAATATTAATAGATCAAGCCATCTTACCACCTTGCAAAGGCCATAAGCCACAATACTCAATTCCATGCCAATTATACAATATTCATCAAGTTAGGTCAACTTACCCTCTTTCCATAGCTATCTTCATCATCCTCATATTCCAACAATTAACAATACAATAACAATGATAACAACATTCAACTATACAAGCTAAGCTAAACAATATCCAATAACCAACATAAAGGCTAAGTCCCAATTTATGACCATTCAAGGCTACTACCTCACATTATACAATTCAATAACAATTTCCAACAATTCAACATAGCTAAGATCATATAAGAACAGCCCACATCAAATCACTCAAAAATCGTTCATCAATTACTCAAAATCAATAGACCCACTTTAGACCAAATTTAGAGAATTTGAGAAGACATGGGTTCATGAAGATTTATTTCTTAAAACCATCAATAATCATTAATAACAACAAAAAACATCATTTAAAAGGTTTTCATGCAAGAACCCACGCTAGAATTGAAATTAGGGTTTTTGGGAGACTTTGAAAACACTTTGATTTGGCTCCTTGAATGGAAGAGGAATCAAGGATAAAGGATCCTCATACCTTAACCTTCATGAATCCCATGAAATTTGAGAAGAAAACACTTGAAACCTTCAACCATAGCTTTAACTGGACCTAGCCCCCAATAGAGTTCTAGAGAGAACTTTTGGGGAGAGAAGGGGTTTGACTTGGAAGAATGAATTCTAAAATACAATATACAAGTTTAAATACCTTTAAAATACTTAAAAACACTTAAACCAATAACCCACATATTACCCAAGTTATTAATGCATAAAACCCATGTGAGCCTCTACTTTATCCTACTTCATTTTGAGGGGTGTTACAGATGTGTCGCGACTCATACCGATGAACAAGACTCTACTAGACGTGGCTTGTGAGACATCAACCCTAAAACCCATTCCCAAAAGTTTGCTTTGATACCATGTTTGTCACGACCTGAGTCTACACCCCGGAAGGGACACGGCGTACTCGACCCCGAAGGGGTCTTATACGAGCCTCATAACATATTCATTGCATAAGATACTTAGAAATAGTGCGGAATTTAAAATTTTTCTTTATAAATCGCACAATCAAAAACATTTAAAAGCAAGCAGAAGTCTATCGTCTCACATGGCCATCTAAACAATACTTGAAACAAAATAAGGTCACGGCCCTTTACAATCAGAAAGACTAACATTGTCTATTACATGAAATAAAAGAAACTTCTAAACACTTTTCCTCGATCTATGAGGTGATACCACTTGATCTTGCAAGAATATCAATCCAAGCACTTCAATCTAGATGGAAGTAATCACTTGACAGAACCTACACTTGTAGTAAAAACATGAAGAAGAATCGGGTTAGCACAATTAAGTACTAAGTATGATAGCTATGCAAAAACATGCTTAAAACGGATATTTTTTATGAAATTCATGATATATGCCATTTTGATAAAACTTCATGAACATAAACATAAGAGGCATAATACAAGATATAATCAACATACAAGTCTTTTAACCACATTAGAACATAATCACATATAACCCATTACCTACACATTAAGCCTTCACCTCAAGTAACCCTCAAGCTATACTTTGTGCAATGTATGGATAGCGTACCATACCACCATCCACGCCAAAGTACCACCCCAAGGTCACCAAAAGTGAACTTATCATTCAACATTTCCATCCTTACCCAATACTAATACACAAGAGATATAAACATTAAACAAGTCATATCAACACATATGGACCATCACCTAAGACAACTCTAAGTTATACTTGTGCAATGTGCAAGTAGCATCCCATACTACTACTCACACTAAGTATTCCTTGAAGCCACCATAGATAAGGCACATTCATATTCATTATGTCATGACAAGGAAGTAACTCATAATACAATCCAAGTATAGCATGCATCTTTACATTTAAGCATATAAGAGTCAACATTCTTCATTAACTTCTTTACATTAAGAGCACCTTAATTCATTAGACATTAGATCAACATTTTTATAACATCATCATAAGAGCACATTCATTACACTTAACAATATAAAGGAACACACCACAACCTCTCTCAAAGCCTACTTGTGCAATTCATAGATGGAGCCCCATACCACCACCCACACTAAGTAGTGAATTCTTAAGAAGCCATAGTTCATTAACATTATTGTGGGGGTAAGACTTAACCGACATAGACCATGTGAGAAATTCATGGAATCCCGGTGTCACCCTCACCGGGTAAGGGATTTCTATTTGCCTTAGGTAGGACCATCGTTTGTTTACCCTTAAGTGGATCCACTAGCTAGACCTATGTGGGCACATAGTTATGGGATAGGTAGATTTCTACTAGATACCCCGCCTCAACTCACGGATGAGCATCCATCTCAAGAGATTGCTATTACATACCCCGCCTCAACTCTCGGGTGAGCATCCATCTCAATTCATATCCACTCGGTGCTTAGCATTATTCCCCATAGAGTTTTTGACATTCAATACATTAGTTGATTATGGGATAAGAGATTATTAATAGACACTCCGCCTCAACTCATGGATGAGTATCCTTCTCAAACCCAACATTCATTAAAACAGGATATAGGGATTGTTACTAGATACTCCGTCTCAAATCCCGGATGAGCATCCTTCCCATCCCAACATTCATTCATTGGAAAGCTCATAGATTCAAAGATTAGGATAGTCTTTCACCTAAGAGTCCCCATATTTTGAGAAAGTCCTTTCACAACAAGTCATTATCATTCATTAGAGTACAATTGAGAATAGCCTTTCAATCAACTCATCATCATTAACATTATCATAGAAATTTCATTAATTAGTCATTCATGAGTGTGTATGTGAGAATAACCTTTCACATATATCCTCATCATTCATAGGTGTTAATTGGGAAATAACATTCTATCATAACACACTTTCATTCTAAACATGATCATTATACATCCATTAAAATAACACACATGCTTTACATCATGATCACACATAGATCCTTCATATATAGATGTACAAGGAAGGTATACATCAATTCAATACCACAATATACCTAGTAAGTAAACACCTCCACCTTTCAAGTGGATCAATAGATCAAGCACAATTATACTTCAATATGTAATTTGATTATAACTTGCCTTTCAAGACTAAGAACCAACATCAATCCATAAATCCAAGATACTACAATAGATAATGAAATTGGCATGATTCAATTACTTAATTCAATATAAGCATCAACAATTCAACATACTTGCATAATCAATCAACTCCCAATCACAAATCATAATTTAGGAAATTAGGGGAAAACATGGGTTCTTGGAAAAAATCATCTTAATTCATATTTAAATCCACAATTCATTCATAATTCAATCTAATAAAGCCTTTATAAATCATTTAGAATCGAACCCATGCATAGACTGAAAACTAAGGTTTCAGAGAAAACATGGGAGACTTGAAATCACTTTTGAGATTGGCTCCTTAAAAGAAACTAGTCAAGGATGAAGACCACCATACCTTTTAAAGAAGAGTCCCATGATAATCCCTTGACAAACTTGAAGATTTGACCTTGGAAGCTTGAAATCTTCACCTCATATGGCTCTTAATATGAGTGTGTGTGTAAGTGATAATAACCTTTCACATATAGCTTCATCATTCATAGGTGTTAATTGAGAAATAACATTCTATCATAACACATTTTCATTCTAAACATGATCATTATGCATACATTGAAATCACACACACATACTTTACATCATGATTACACATAGATCCTTCATATATATAGGTACAAGGAAGGTATACATCAATTCAATACCACAATATACCTAGTAAGTAAACACCTCCACCTTTCAACTGGATCAATAGATCAAGCACAAGTCTACTTCAATATGTAATTTGATCATAACTTGGCTTTCATGACTAAGAACCAACATCAATCCATAAATCCAAGATACTTCAATAGATAATGAAATTGACATGATTTAATCACTTAATTCAATATAAGTATCAATAATTCAACATACTTGCATAATCAATCAACTCCCAAACACAAATCACAATTTAGGAAATTCGGGGAAAACATGGGTTTTAGGAAGAATTCATCTTAATTCATCTTTAAATCCATAATTCATTCATAATTCAATGCAATAAAGCCTTTAGAAATTATTTAGAATCGAACCCATGCATAGTTTGAAAACTAGGGTTTTAGAGAAAACATTGGTGACTTGGAATCACTTTTGAGATTGGCTCCTTGAAAGAAACTAAGTCAAGGATGAAGACCACCATACCTTGTTAAGAAGAATCCCACGAAAATCCCTTGAAAAACTTGAAGATTTGACCTTGGAAGCTTGAAATCTTCACCTCATATGGCTCTTAATATGACATGATAATGAACCATTTTGAGCACATAAAATATGTAGGCTTGAATGAGTTGAATGTGTTGGCTCTTAATATGACATTATAATGAACCATTTTGACCACATAACTTAAGCTAAAACTTGAACTGGGTAATTGATAATATGATAATGAAACAATGTGCCAAGAGTGTGTGAGAACAATTAATTGTTCAGACAGTTTTGTGCCAATCTAGAACTTGCCCCATTGGTCCTGCTAGGATAATTTAGGCTAGAAGTTAGGAAGTGATCATATGCCATTGTTCAAATTAGTCCACTTAAGCCTAAAATGATCTAACCAAATGGTAGCAGTATTCCCTTTTGATCCAAATATTTGAGCCTAAAATTGACCAATTCTTTTGATTCACCTAACTCACCTTCCCTTAAAAACATTGTCTTGGCCTCGGTCCATCCTTGGACATGTGCACCTTGACTTAGGCCAAAAGGCTAAGTTGAGGGTGGCTAAGCCCAAAAGTTACCTTGATCTTGGCCCTGGTCCAACATCGGACATTGTTCACCTCAACCAATGCAAAATGCGTAAGTTGAGGGTGGCTATGAAAAAGGAAACCAATGGAAAAAGGTTATGAAAAGAGTTTAGTGTTGAAAATAGAAAAGGTATGAAAAAGGATGTGACTTTGTGCAAAAGAAGCAAAAGAAAAGTGTTGAAAGAAATAAAAGAAAAGGAAAGTGAAAGAAAAAGAAGAAAGTGATAAATAAGAGTAAAAAAGTCAAAAGTCACATCCTTGGTTGAAAAGAGTTAAGGGATAGAAATTGAGATGAAAAGTTGCCAAAAATAGGTCAAGGAAGAGGTAAATAGCCAATGTAATGTCAATGGGGGCATAAAGTCACTAAAAAGTACCCAAATGTACCACACTTGACCCTGAGCCTACGTTACAAGCTAAGAAAGCCCTATAGTGATCCTAGCAACTAGTTTGGAGAGTCTAAGCAGTGAAAATAAGGGCAAGCCTATCGCATTAAGCACTAACTGTACTTGAATTTACTTCTGAGCATGATTATTGAATGAATCCATATAGTCAAAATCATATTCATTGTGTAAAAAAGGGATTTCGTTTGAAGTAAGGGTGTATGTTGTGTGTCTATTGGTCGATCTTTGTCATATCTTGATCCACATGAGTTAGCTTGTTGAGTCTAAGAGAAGAGATTTGCACTCGAAAAGGGAGTCGGGATAGAAATCCATGTGATTGCTTGTGCCTGAATGTTTGCTTCTATGCAAGTGTCGTTTAGAGTCTTAGTGCGTCACTTGAGGACAAACAATGAATTTAAGTTGAGGGTGTTGATATACTGTGAGTTTATGGTATTTTTAATACATTTCACTTAAGATTTGTGTGTGTCTAGGGCAATTTTGTAGTGGTATTAATGTGTTTTTATCATGTTTGTAGGAAATAAGTTTGGACGTGGAAGTTGAGAGACACAGCTGAAGAATGTGCAGAAAAGGGCATCTACGGACGTGACCTACGGACCGTAGGTCCAGGCACAGTCCGTAGATGGTAGGCATAGATGGATGGGAAAAGCTTGAAGGATGATCAGGGAATTCTTGACTAAGTGTGGAACCAAGGTTACAAACGACGGACCGTAGGTCGACCTATGGGCCGTCCTGCAGTTCCGTCGAATGATTCAGAGAGGGGGTTCCAGTACCTGATTTCGAAAAGTCTAAGTATGGAGCTACGGAGGAGGATCCACAGACCGTGGATCGAACCACGGTCCATCTTGCTGATCCGTCGATTATGACTAAGTTGAAGATTTCGAAGTTGGAAAATTGCCTAAGTCCTAAACCACGGAAGGGACCTACGGACCGTAGGTCAATCCACGGTCCGTAGGTCAGTGTCGTTTATCAAAATCGCATCCTGAAACTTTATTTCCTTATTTCATTTCCTTTTTAGTTGGGACTTGTTTTCCAATATATATGGCATGTAAACCTCATTTTTGGGGATTAGACCTTATTACTTTTGTTCTAGTTTTTGGCTTTGAAGATTAACTTGCAATTTTAGCAATTCTTGATTTCCTAAGTTCATATTAAAGATTTAGACTTTGAAATTCAAGTTCAAAATTTGTGTTTCTTCTTCTCATTACGTAGGTTCATGATTTCTTCATCTAAAAATATGAATTGTGTTTTTTCTACTATTAGTAAATAAATCCACAACTAGGATTGTGGGAACCAATAGCGATTAACAATGTATGAATAGTAACTAAGTAATTCTTGAATAGTGTTATTACATGCATTGATAATTCTTTCGTTTAGAAGTCTTTTTAACGGTGGCCAACATTAGAACTCGCCTTATTGCTACTTGCCGGACCAAGGAGGTAGTTAATAAGAAAAGAATTATCAAAATAGATTGAGTGTGATACTATCTAATAGTCTAATGTCAATTGGTGCGAGGGTGAAAACTAAGCCATACATTGATGTGATGTCTAATATAAGGTAAGGGTAAGGGTTAGTAAATTATACACATATAGCCGGACCAAGGTGCAGGGTGAAATTATCTAGTTGTCGGACCAAGGAATTAGAGATACCTAACTTATCACTTTGCATGCAATACACTAGGAAAAGATTACTATTACTAGGATTACCGCGTTATGAGCTTTGCGGAACACGTACACCCTAGTTATTTTCTCTCATTGATAACAACAAAGTTTGAATCCTGCTCACTTGTTACTTAACTACAATCAAGCATTTGTTTCACAACCCCCCCCCCCCTCCCTTTACTTATTTGTCTCAGAAATACGTTGACTAAATGAATATAATCGTAAGTTAAGTTTAAGTCAAAACCATATTCCTCGTGGGATCGACCCCTAACCTATAAGTTGGGTTCTTTACTTGGTAACGATCGCTTATACTTCTTTAGGGAGGTGTAATTTGAGTGTATCAGCTGGAGTGATTTATTGATGGTACTCAGATTCAGGGTACTCTCTGTGATGCTCGGTTGGCCGCTGATCCTATTTATTTCTAGTCGATTCGCCTCTATTCGTTGTTCAAGTCCTCACCTTGGTATTATAGCCTTGGTTCAGGTCATGGCTTTCTTCAGTCATGCTTCAAGTCCACTACCATTTGCAGTCGTAGTTCAAGTCCACCGCCATCTGCAGTCGTAGTTCAAGTCCACCGCCCCTTACAGTTTGGTTCAAGTCCATATCTACTCTCACCTCGTTTCATGTCCTTGGTCATATTTATACATGGTTCAAGTCCAAGATTATCCTTAGCCTTGGTTCAAGTCCTCGGTTACTCCAAATCTCGGTTAAAGTCCTTGATCCGCCATCTTCAATTTGGTTCATTAACCCCTATTAATTCTGGATGAGCTTCAAGCATATGGATTGGTTTAGTTTGAGTCCGCGGAAAGTTGTGGAAATCTTGAGAACATCATCGGATCCTCTTATTCCATTCTAAACTCTTCCTTGTACCCGCTCATGTTTTACTTTAGGCTTGTGCATGAGTGTACCACATCAGGTTTACGAGAGCCCGATCAGATTTAGTTATTTATTCTCCTTTTGTTTGGGTGTTAGTACACTCGTGTGCATAACTGTTAGATTTCTTGTTCCTATTTTGGTAGTGTTTTATATTCTCGCATTTCATATTACTTTTGCTTTTCTTGCTAAGTCGGCCTATGACGCCTACTGCGAGAAACCATCCAAGACATTTGACCCAAAGTTAAGAAAATATTATTAGAAAAACTTCGATAACTTTTGCCGACCTTAGTTTCACTAAATTTCTTGACTTCAAAACTTAATATATGACCCTTGTGCTATTATAATACCTCATAACACACTATTCTTAGCATGTTAAACACTCATAGGATTATCCCTAAGGTATGGGATGATTTAAATCTTTCAAACGGGCGAAGTGCTACCCGAACCATTTCTTTAATCTTGAACTTTGTTTGAGGGGTCCCTTTGACCTTAAACTTTAGTTTAGTTCCTTGATGTTCCCACCCATTTGCAATCTTAATTTCCAATGTACTATACAAATTCATATACACCTCATATAACCACGCCATAGTACACCACATATATTATGCAAGATTGAGAAAAAATTACGGGATCTTTGATGAGTCGAGGATTTTGACTCTTTTAGGGCTTAATATTCAAATTTTTAGCGTCTTCAATGCCTATTTTATGCTCTAAACTAATGTTAAAATGTTAACTTGTAGAAATTATGGCAAAAAGCAAGACAAGGACATTACGGGGCAAAAAGGAGTGAAAAGCAAGACTTGTACTTATCAAAGCCACTAGGCTAGTCGCCAAATGGACCTTCAACTCGCCAAAAGTTCCAGCAAGCCAGCCCATAGACAAGATTAACTTGGCAATAGGAAGGATATTTGGCGTATCGTCGAAGTGTTCGGTGATGACAATTTAGCATGCCAAAAGTTACAGAGGAATGGGTAAAAAAAAAGGGCAAGCCAAAAAGGTGAAAAGAAGAATACTTGGCGTGTCGCAGACTAGGTTGGTGAGCTCAACCTTAATCTCCTAAAGTTACAACAAAGAAAGGTAAAAAGCCAAGCCAAGAAGGCGATGGAAGGGGCAATCGGCGCATCGCCGACCAGGTCGTCGAAGCCCGACTTATTTCATTGAGTGGACCTAGAAGCTAAAATTTTAGGAACGTATAAATGCAATTTTAAAAAGAAGAAAAGGAGTTCCCACATTGTCTAGTTCTGGGTTTTTTATCCACAACATTCTAAATATTGATTATGCACTTTTTGAGTAGATATTTAGGGTTTTCTTGATTTTGAACTTAAATTTGAGCATTTGGAGACTTGTTGATTGTTGCCCAACCTGATGCAAAATATAGTTGGTAATGATTTTTGTCTCTGTATTATGTTTGGCTAAAATCCCCATTCTTGGGGGTATGATTATGTCATTGAATGTTTCACTTAGCTTATGCATATTAATATTGATTTTATTGTTGATTTGAAGTGGGTTCAATAAATAGTTTGAGTTTTAATTGATGAATTGTAGTTGCACATGCAATTCTAGTTTATTATTCTAAGCTTGCTTGAGAAAGAAGTATTAGAGTTAAAACTATTAGTTGATGATTGTAATGATTGGGTTATTGTAGAATTAGCTTGAAAAAATGGGTCTAAATGCAATCATACTAATCTAGCTTGAAAAAGTAGATTGATTGAGGTATTGGGTTGTTTATATGTGTTGTGCTTATCGAGGTTCAAAAGAACTCGCTTGATCCGTGATAGTGTTTTGAGAAATGACTATTGTACCTAAAGCCTAGCCTACCCACTAAGATTCAACGACTTTTAGTAAATGATAATCACCTATTTTGAGAAATTGGCATTCCATTTATCACACTCCCAAGAAATCCTCTCTACTTGTTTATTCCCGATTGTTCGTAGTTGTTAAGTGTTCACTCAAATCCTTCCATTTCACACTGATTGTCAACACCTAGTTAGTTACTTTATTGTTTCAAAAATATCTATATCTGCAAACGATTAGAACACCATTTTACTTCGTAATCGAAATTTTACCATATCACTAGCTCTTTGTGGGATCAACCCCAACTCTTAGTTGGGTTTATACTTGTTATCGGATTCTCCAGGGCACAGTATTGAAGATTGTCGAAATTTAAGAAGAAAGGTGGAATAGATGATTCAAACAAAGATGATTGTTGTTCAAAATGATGACCCCCCATATGTTACTAAGAATCCTCTACTGGCGCATAGTGATGTACATTTCATCAAAATGATATGTGATGACAAAGAATATGACAATTCTCTCAATTCTCAGGAAAAGACAATTGAAATTGTTGGAGCTTTCATGAAGGCTAGCATGCAAAGTAGTGGCTAACAAGTCAAGTTTGGTGATTGGGATACACTCTACTTTTCTCTAAAAAAAAAGTGTATGGATAGTTTATTTTGTCATCATTTCTGCTATACAATTCTTTTTTACTTTATTTTAGTAAGTCAGACCTTTCTATCATTTCTCTTATGTGTTTGTTTGTTGAGTCTTGTCGTAGTTTGGGTTATTATATAGTTGTAACCTAAAATTTAGTTTGTTGTCTTGTCATCGAGTTTTTTTTTATCTTAATATAATCTTTATTTTGTGTCAAAGTGACCCGTTCTATTTGGTTTTCCACATACATTTCTTTTCAATTCAATTTTTGTGACATGATATGCAAGAGGATTTGGTAAGATCTTAAGATTATATCTAGCCATGAAATGAATAGACCATAGAAGTTAAAAAAATAAATACATTCGAGGAAATGAATAAATCTTAAACACCTTGGTACATCCTTTAGTATCGAAAATGGTTAAAATAATAGGTTTCATTTAAATTGACATATGTCATTTTTTGTCAAGAAGATATTACTCAAATGGAGATTTCAAGTTGATATACATATCCATCAATGCATATGTTGCAAAGAGATAATGTATGATTTTCACTTCACATCTTAAAGGGCATGCTTGTATTTGTCATTATTAATAGATGACATGACGAAGGCATTTCATTCTACTATCCAAACATTGTGTAATCATTTACAATCTCTTTTGAGCCTTAAATTTATTCTCTTTCATACCCCTCTTTTGGAATCAAAATACTGTCAAAAAGAAAAAGAAAAAAGAGTCACAAATTCAAAAAAGGAAAAAAGAGTCACAACTTCAAAAAAAAAAAAAAAAAAATTGAAGTCACAAAAAGGAGTCAAGAAAAAAAAAGGGTTGAAAAAATCAATAACAACAAAAAAAAACAAACTTCCTGAACTACGTTTGACCTGACTCTTGCTTTGACAAGATACGTAGGTAGCCTTATTCTGAGGTTCTGTCCAACCAAGAAAAATCTCTAAGATCCTCATCACAAAAACTGGGGCAAAAATAATAATAATAATAATTATTATTATTATTATTATTATTTTGATTTTGTTTATTTAGAGTCGATTCCAAAAGTCGTAAGTCTTAACCATCTTATAAGTATTATATATGAGCTTTCACCCTTTCTTTGTAACCTTGTCCAAAAACCACGTTACAATCTAAATAAAGACCTTCTGATCATTTTTTAACAATGACAAGTCAAACAAGCCTTTAGTGTTGATTATCATATGAGGAAAAATGTCACGTCCCTTGCATAAGAAGCGAAAAATGAGGGAATCTTATCGATGAATGTTCTCGAAAGCAGTATAAGGCATCATTTGTGTTGAGAGAAAGTGAAAAATGAGAGAGTCTTATTGGTGAAAATCCTTAGGGCACTATAAGACGATGTGAGTGAGAGACATACAAAATGAGAGAGGTTATTGGTGAAAAACCTTTCGAGGCACCACAAGTGGAATGTGAGGTATGAATCTAGTGCAAAAGATGGATTATAAAAGTCTGACTTTAGAAAGTTGAAAGTTTGACAAAAATAAAGTTTAGATTGATTGGACAAATCAAACCACTTAATCTCACATGCATGTCATGATCATTAGAATTGACCATCACTCTCAAAGGAGTTTCTTTTTTTTTCATTTTTTTTTTCTCTCTTAAAGGTCAATTTTCATTTTTTCCCTTGAATTAGTCTTCATTAAAGCAAGCAGAAAATAATTTCAAAATTGCTACCATATTTTCAATTGTACAAAGCAAAGTTAGGTCAGCACCTCAAATGTGACATGATTCAAAAAATATTGATATGCATAGTAACTTGCCAATAATTGACAAATTTTGAGAATTTATATGAATATAAGATTCAATGATTGTTGGAGGGTGGACACAATATAACAAGTATGAAGTTGGAAGTTTTGAACAACTAGAGATATTTACAAGATTATCAAGGTGAGCTGACTAGCAAACTAAAGCTGTTTATCTCAAAGCTAAAATTAGCTTCAAACATGGCAACAATAGGAGAAGCTATCCTCAAAGTCAAATGCCACAAATCGACTGCCATTAAAATAAAATAAAAAGAAAACAATAAAATGAAAGACTCAAATTTGTGAACATTATTGCAAAAATAAAATAAAAAATTACATGCATTTTTTCTCCTAGGAAAAATATTTCCTAGATTGAGACATTAATTTCTCATTTTCTCCTAGGATAAACACTTCCTTGTCCTAGACCGTTATTAGTATTATTATTTTTTTTATTTTTTTATTTTCTGTATCCTAGAATAAACAATTTCTAGTTTGAGGCAGTTATTTTTCATTTTTTCTTTTAGGATAAACATTTTCTAATCTAAAGAATTAAAAAATATGTTATGGTAATTGTATTTGGCGATTTAGTTTAGCAGGACCCTCCTAAACAATGGGAATTAGCGTAGCAGAACCATCCTAAACAATGGGAAGTAGAGTAGCAGGACCCTCCTAAACAATGAGAATTAAAGTAGTAGAACTCTCCTAAGCAATGGGAATTAAAGTAGCAGAACTCTCCTAAGCAATGAGAATTAGAGTAGCAGGACCCTCCTAAACAATGAGAATTAGCGTAGCAGGACCCTCCTAAACAATGAGAATTATCGTAGCAGGACCCTCCTAAACAATGAGAATTAGTGTAGCAGAACCCTTCTAAACAATGGAAATTAGTGTAGCAGGACCCTCCTAAACAATGGGAATTAGAGTAGCAGGACCCTCCTAAACAATGGGAATTAGAGTAGCAGGACCCTCCTAAACAATGTGAATTAGTGTAGCAGGACCCTCCTAAACAATGGGAATTAGATTAGCAGGACCCTCCTAAACAATGGGAACAAGAGTAGCAGGACCCTCCTAAACAATGGAAATTAGTGTAGCAGGACCCTCCTAAACAATGGGAAGTAGAGTAGCAAGACCCTCCTAAACAATGAGAATTAGCGTAGCAGGACCCTCCTAAACAATGGGAAGTAGAGTAGCAGGACCCTCCTAAACAATGGGAATTAAAGTAGCAGGACCCTCCTAAACAATGAGGATTAGAGTAGCAGGACCCACATAAACAATGGGATTAGTAGGGCCATCCTACATAATAGGATTTGGTTACTTTCTCGTAGTATAAACACTTCCTAATCTGAATTTATTTTTAAAAAAAATTATCTGCTAATAACTCACGAAAATTTTTCAGTGATAACTGGGGCAATTTTTTTTTGTGTATTTTTTTTGTTTGTGATGGTTTTCAGGTTTCTCCAACCGAAACATGGATTTGAAATTCAGGAACAAAGTTTCAACTCTTTTCAAAATGATCAATCCCATGATAGCCAGAATCAGCTTCTTCAATGCATATAGCAGCCTGACTTCCTAACAACTATTTCTATTCAGCTTCTGATCAAGAAAACATACAGTCATTCAAGAACATATTCAAATTGTCATTTTGAAGAATGCCAAAAACTCACTCTAAGTGGCAAGTTAAGCATCGAATTCAATTCAAGATCAAGATACTCACAAAAAAAAAATCAAGTTGACATCTGAAAGTCAGGACTCAAGAGAAGTTGGATAGATAGGAGCTTGTACTTTTATTTTCCTTTTGACTATTAGCCTTCTTTTTTTTATGTAAGGATAAGAGCCGCTACCCGAAGCCTCGATGGAACCTTACTTAACTTCTAACTCATCACCTCATCTCCTTGAACTACACGTGACCTGATTTCCTTATAACCTGGGATATGTAGGTTGTCCAAAACAAGGACTCGATTGCAAATTTTTCTTTCAAATAAAAGTCCGGTCAAAACTTGTCACTTTTTCTACTTCTTTGTCTGGAAACTCTTCGTGCTTCTAGTCAAAGAGGGGCAAACTGTAGACATGTAATTTTTTACCGAACTTAAGGTATTACACCATTTTTTATTCCTTAAATATTTCTTCTAGGTTTATATTAAATATTTTCTTTTTTTCATCGTATTTTAGTAAGTTTATTTTAAAAGATTTGAAAACTACAAAATATATATGTTTTCTTTTAATTTTTTAAATCACCTACTATTTCTTAATTATATTAATTTTATTATTATTATTATTATTATTATCATTATTACAATTTATATATATATAATTTATATAAAACATAAAAAAAATAACTTAACCTACCCACTTCACCCCCGACAACCTCACTACCTCAACTCCACTCACCACCCCACTCCACTACTTCCCCCTATTCCAAAACACACTACACACATATAGACAGTAACAAAAACGTACAGAAAAGAAAAAAAACAAGAAAAAAACACATTATGCGCATACAAAAAAACCTAAAAAGCAGAAAGAGGAAAAAAAGCATACTTCTACTACTATACATTCACCCAAAAAGCACAACACACACGAGAAAGAAAAATCAGAAAACACACATCCTTGTTTTATTCTTCTTTTAAAAATTCACCAACACATTCACATCTTTTCTTCCTTACCCATTTTTTTTTTCATATCAACACAAACACATATACCATCACAAACAACCTAC
>JAJOOR010027054.1:0-18412 GCA_036250505.1 Solanum acaule
CCGCACCCCTACCCCCCCCCCCCCAAAAAAAAAAATTAAATTTTGTTTTTAAAAATATTTTCAATTTCAAATTTTTATTTTTTACCCCACCACACCCCCCTCCCCCCGGTCCCGTGCCAGCCCCATCCCACCCCAAAAAAAAAATTAAGTTTATTTTTTAAAAATATTTTCAATTTCAATTCAAAAATTATTTTTTAATCTGTAGTAAAAATAAAAGATATTTTCTCAAAAATATTTTTTATTCATAAATCAAACACTAAAAAACCTTTTCCATAAAATATTTTCTACTCACCAACCAAACATAAGAAAATAAGTCAAAGATGTACTTGTTTTCCGGGAAAACATTTTCCTTCATACCAAACACACCCTTAATATCAAAACAACTGTTGGAAATTAAGTTGTTCCTACAGACGACGTTCAAAATAGGTATTACTACTTTTGAATTTGATCCTAATTAATGGAAAGGAGAAATCTTCGGTTGCTATAGGTATGAAGATGAATCTGGTAAGGCTTTGGGGGAGATGGGGGGTGTCGGGCGTGCATCGAAAGAAAAGGGGCATGTCTTAACATTGGCAACTGTTGAGACATCACAATATATCGGTGGTCGTTGAGGATAATCAAAATGTGGCAAAAATTGGTTCTTCAACATCTGCAACTACTATATTAAATGTACATCATTGTGCATTTGAAAGATTGGAGAATACAAATTCAAGAGTTGTAATTGATGCATCACTAGTTGATTCTCATCAGCAACAAGGTGATCTTAATGCACATGAATCAGATGATGAAGGTAAATGCAGAGAAAGAAGAAGAAAGCTTTTATTGATTGAGCTCAAAGACTACTGAATACAGATGGAAGAGTTGATATTTATAGACTCTTCATTCCTACTTTGTAACTAACTTGTGTAACTAACTATTTAGAAGTTGTTATAACTAACTTCATACAATGACTTCTTTACCCCTAACTAATCTTACTACTTTTCTTCAACTGATTTAAAGTATCTTCATATCACAACAGCCCCCTTCAAGCTAGGTGGGGCAAAAATGTTAAACACACCTAGCTTGGACAAAAGATACTCATGTTGCACTCTGGCTAACCCTTTAGTTAGGATATCAGCTGGTTGTTCTTGAGTAGGAAGATAGTTAACACTAATTAAACCTTGTTGTAACCTCTCCCTTATGAAATGACAATCTATTTCAATATGCTTAGTTCTCTCATGGTATACCGGGTTTGCAGCAATCTGTATGGCAGCCTTGCTATCACAATATACTTGGACTGGCAATTGAACTTCAGTGTCTACTTCTTTCAGCATTCCAAGCAGCCACACTAGTTCTGATACAGTGGAAGCAAGACTTCGGTATTCAGATTCAGCAGAACTCCTTGAAACTGTAGTCTGTTTCTTAGCCTTCCATGTAACCAATGAATTACCAATCTTAATCATATAACCTGTAACAGACTTTCTGGTTAGTGGACACGCAGCCCAGTCTGCATCACAAAATGCAGTAACCATACCATCAGAACAACTAGACAGTAGTAGACCTTGACCAGGTTGTCTTTTTAAGTATCTGATCACTCTTAATGCAGCCTCCATGTGAGACTTCTTTGGATACTGCAAGAACTGACTAAGAGTTTGAGTACTGAAGGTTATATCAGGCCTAGTCATGTTGAGATATAACAGTTTACCAATTAACTTCTGATACATTGCTTGATCTACCAAAGGATCTTTTGAGGCTTCTTGATTCTTGTTTACATGATCATCATACTGCTTGGATGTAAGTTTCTCATTGGTGTCAATAGGGGTTCCTGCAGGTTTAGATGCTAACATACCAACCTCAGATATAAGCTCTAATGCATACTTTCTTTGATGCATTAGTATACCCTCTGCTGACCTAGTGAACTCAATACCTAGAAAGTATTTTAGTTCCCCTAAGTCCTTCATTTTAAACGCTTGCTGCAATGCCTTCTTTGTCTCATCTATCAACTTAAGACTACTCCCAGTTATCAGCATGTCATCTACATACACAAGAACAATAATGATCCCTTCTGCTGATTTATTAATGAACAATGAATAATCATATTGGCTTTGTTTAAAATTGAGACTGATGAGAGCTTCAGTCAACTTCTGATTCCACTGTCTTAGAGCTTGCTTAAGCCCATACAAGGACTTTGTCAGTCTACACACCTTGTCCCCCTGACTGACAAAACCTTGAGGCAAGTGCATATAGATTTCATCTTCGAGATCACCCTGTAGAAAGGCATTGAACACATCCATCTGATGAATGTTCCAGTGCCTGGCAGCAGCAAGTGAAACTATAGACCTTACTGTAACCATCTTCACAACAGGAGAGAAAGTTTCTTTGTAATCAATCCCTTCTTGCTGGCTATACCCCTTAGCAACTAATCTTGCTTTGAACCGCTCTATTTCACCTGTGGATTTATACTTAACTTTGTATATCCATCGGCAGCCTATAGGCTTCTTGTCTCGTGGCAAGTCAGTGATCACCCAAGTCTTGTTGGATTCTAATGCTTGAATTTCAGCCTGCATGGCCTCCACCCATCGTGCATCTTTGACAGCCTCTGAGTATGTAGCAGGTTCAGTAATTGTAGAAGTAGCAGCTATGTAACATTGATATGTAGGTGAGAGATGTGCATAGCTCATGTAATGACATAAAGGATACTGAACATCTTGACTTATGTTCAAAGAAACAAAATCTTTCAGCCATGGAGGAGTCTGTTTAGATCTTGTAGACTTTCTAATAGGCTGCTCCTGAACCTCAGGCTGCTGCTCATAAACCTCAGGTTGCTCTTGAACCTCAGGATGCTGCTGCTGGTCCTGAACTATGTCTTCACCAATATCAGTGGCAAAATCACTGTCAACACCTGGCTGATTCGGAGTCGTCTTAGTATCACAATTAGCTGTATCTCGATAAAATTCTGGCAGTCCTTGAAACATCACATCTGAAGTATGCAGTGTGTCTACAAACACCTTCTGCATGTCAACATTATCTCCTTGTGAAAAGGGAAACAGGTCCTCCCTAAAAATTACATCTCTGCTAACAAAGAAGGACCTGTTAGTGAGATCAAATAAAATGTACCCCTTTTGTATCTCTGAATATCCCATATAAACAGCTAACTTAGATCTTGGCCTTAGTTTGTCATGTTCAGTAAGATTTTTTGCATTACATAAGCAACCAATTGTTCTCAAATGAGACAACACTGGTTTGATGCCATATAACCTCTCATAAGGAGTTTGATACTGAAGAACACTGCTAGGTAGCCTATTGATAAGATAAGTTGTTGCTAAGACACAATGCCCCCAAAATCTTAAAGGAATTTTAGCTTGAAACCTTAGAGCCCTGGTTACTTCAAGTAGGTGTCTGTGCTTCCTTTCAGCAACTCCATTTTGCTGAGGAGTATAGGGACATGACTTTTGATGAATGATTCCCAGATCTTGAAACATGGTTGTACAAACAGAGTTGACAAACTCTGTGCCATTATCAGACCTTAACACCTTTACAGTTTTACCAAATTGAGTCTTAACATATTGAAGAAACACTTTAAGAGATACACAGACATCAGACTTTTGTTTGAGTAAGAATAGCCAAGTCATTCTGGAAAAGTCATCACTATAGTAAGAAAGTATTTGTTTCCATCAAAAGTTGGTGAATTATAGGGACCCCAAAGGTCAACATATATCAAGTCAAAGCAATTACAACTTCTGATTGTGCTGGAAGGAAAGACAAGTCTTGTTTGCTTAGCATAGGGACAAACTAAGCAATTAGAAACTTTACACATACGTTGCTTATTCATGTCAAACATCCTAGCAAGAACTACAGATGACACATGTCCTAATCTTTGATGCCACACTTCTATATCTGAGCATACTTGATTAACAGCAATTGTAGACTCCTTCACACCAATTGCAGACTCTTGCACACCATTGTCCTGCAGATGATTTAACTCTTTGAGCAGTAGATACAATCCACCTTCCTCTTTACCAACCTCCTTCACCTTTCCACTGTAGAGCTCCTGGAAAACACAAAAATTAGGGAAGAAGGTGACTGAGCAACCTAATTCCTTAATGATCTTGCTTACAGACAGAAGATTGTGCTTGAAGTCAGGTATGTGAAATGCATTTGAAATGACACTTCTGGGTGATAATTCACAGGAACCAACATGAGTCACCTGAGTAGTACTACCATTTGGAAGATATACACACTTAGGAACAGTCAATTCAGAGATAGAGTCATTGAGAAATAAATCTGAATTAGAGACCATGTGATTTGTTGCACCAGTATCTATTATCCATACTTCACTACTTTCTGAAGTAAATAATTCTTTACCTGCAGCATTACAGTTAGAGACAGTTGGTTCTGATCTTTGCTGGAACCCTTTAAGAATATGATCATACTGGTCTTTTGTAAATGTACAGCCCTTAAGCAATTGTTTGACATCCTTTTCAGCTTGATCCATAGGTCTATTGATGATAGAGGGTTCAGCTAGCACTTCATTGTTAACCTGTTGGTGTTCAACCTTTCTTCCCCACCCTGGTGTATTGACATTGACATTTGTATTCATACCATAGGAGAAAAGAGCCTGACCTGACTGATGTTGATCAGAAGAACTGGTGTCTGAACCAGTCCCTTGAACCTTCCTCTTAGACTTGAAATCAGGTGGGTAACCTACAATCTTATAGCAAAATTCCTTGCTATGGCCTTTACATTTACAGAAATCACATACCAACAGAGAATTCTTCTTAAATCTCTGACTTACACCTGAACTTCCTGCAGATTTTGAATACAAGGCAATGGAGTTTGCACCCACAGCATTCATCCCTAAATTATTGGTGTGTGTGACTACAGACCTCTGACTTTCATCTCCTACTACCAACGCATATGCATGATTAATAGATGGTAAAGGGTCCATCATGAGAATTTGACCCCTTGCCTGATGATATGATTCATTTAAGCCCATCAAAAACTGATATAGTTTCTGTCTATTCATGTGAGCTACAAAACCTCTAGATTTCTCACAATTACAGCCAGGAGAAGGCACTAAAACTTCAAATTCATCCCACAATGTCTTGAGTTTAGTGTAATAGACAGAAACAGATGCAGTACCTTGTTGCATCGTAACAATGTCTTTGTGCAGGCTATAGGTTCTAGACCCATCTACCCTATCAAACCTCTCTTTCAAATCACTCCAAACTTCAAAAGCACTAGATGCAAAAGCAATACCACATAGTAAACTCTTAGACACTGAGTTCATCAACCATGACAAGACAATCGCATTAACCCTCTCCCATTGTCCCCACAATTCTTTACCATACATCTCTTTTCTGCAAGTGCCATCAACCAATCCTACTTTATTTCTACCCAACAAAGCTAGTCGAATTGATCGATACCAAAGAGTATAGTTCTCAACACCAAGCAATTGAAAAGAGATAATGCTAATTCCACTCACATCAGAAGGACTTAGAAACAAGGGATGGTTATAGTCAATACCTTGTCCTTGCACAGAACTTGTATTGAAAGAAGTATTTGCCATACTTGCATCTTGGCCATTGTTACTAGGTTGAATCGGATCTGCTTCAACTCTGACATTCACCATTGAAAAATTTCTACAGAAAACCTTTGTCGCGGAAGCAAAAGAAGACGGAACAATTGAACAGCAGATTCGTCAGTCAAACTGTGATCTGCAACGAGTTCCTAAACAGCAATGAATTCAATTGATGAATCTGTGAATCAATTTGATGATTCTGTGATTCTTTAACAGAGACCCATGTGCACAATGATCACTGTGACACAAGCTTTGATACCATGAAGGTAAATGCAGAGAAAGAAGAAGAAAGCTTTTATTGATTGAGCTCAAAGACTACTGAATACAGATGGAAGAGTTGATATTTATAGACTCTTCATTCCTACTTTGTAACTAACTTGTGTAACTAACTATTTAGAAGTTGTTATAACTAACTTCACACAATGACTTCTTTACCCCTAACTAATCTTACTACTTTTCTTCAACTGATTTAAAGTATCTTCATATCACAACAAAATCAAAGGTAGCATGGAGTTGTCTGATAGGGTAAACATGCTATAGAGACTGAACATGAGGCAACATAGTGAGTTGAAAAATCCAGTGGTAAGGACTCTGCTCAACATGGCAGTAAGGATTGGAATGTGGTGGCACTAAAAAAACTACAACTATACTCCGATAAATAGACAATGGGCGAATATGGTAGAAGAAGAGGATGAGCATGCCACATGTCAAAAAATTTATGTTAGTGACAAGGATGTTATTGATGCATTGGTGAGTTCTAATGCTGAAAAGTTAATTTCTCTTACACCTATTAACACTAACAAACAACTACTAGTTGGTAGTAGTAGTATTGTCTTCCCATATTGGTTTGCTAACCTACAAGATGAGGACATCTTTGAGGAAGGTGAAAAAGAGGATTGGTTGGAGTTGCGCCCAAACACACACGCAAGTGTACGTGATCGTGCAAGTATTAAAGTAGCTCTTTTTAAGAGTCGGATATCGTATCCACAGAGACTTAAGATTAGGTGTATTCAATTTTTCCAATAATTAAAATTTAGAACAAGTGCTATCAAGCTAGTGATCTGGGATTTTGAAAGATTAATTATCTAATTATTGAAGTAAACTACTATGATTTGATTTCAATTAGATTTCAAACAATGACTTGGGGAATTCCAAGGCTGCAACCTATAATGGATTCATGCAAATTATCTTATTTAATGGAAGTCAATCAATTATCGGATCACTGATTACAAGGTAAAATGTATGATCATGGTCTTCGTACCTCTAATCGCCTACGGTAATTGACAATCTAACTACATCATTGAGCGGGGATAGACTAAACCAACTATCGAGCATTACGATTTCTTCTTGTCTATCAACCAAGTAAGGTTTCTAGGTATATCCCTATCCTAGATACAAATCAACCCTAAACATTGAGAAGATTATGCTCCTTTTGCCCCCACATTCTATCCTCTTATTCCTCTCCCGAGTTCAATTCGGACAAGACATTTATTGCAATGGTGGTCAGTCACGAAATACTAAAGTAAGGACAAAAGAGAGATTCATATGATAATCAAAATCAATCCATTAAAATCAATAAAATACAATCATTCTGTAGCCATAGCCCTAGAACTAGGAAAATTAGTTACTCATAATACGATTCTCAATTTTGTAATATTCAATTAACATAAAAGAGATAGAATGGAGTAAAGTTTAGTAATAAACCCTAAGAACAGATGAAACAGCTCCCAAAGTCGTCGTTCCTTCAAAAACCCAAAGAAAGAATGATTAATAAAATAAAATCCGAGTCTATTTATAATTTAGGAAAAACGGTAGAAAACTGGAGCCTAGGTCCGCGACACGGAGATGCCTTTTTGTTTCAGCTTCAAACGCATTCCTCCTCTCCACGACGTGGAGAGGATACAGACTCTTCTGTCTCAACTTGACAATGTGTACAAAATAATTAATTCTCTCTCCGTGACGCAGAGAGGGTGCACTTCAGCATATTTCACTTCATAATGGCTTTCACTTTTATTTGGTACCTTCTTACTTATGCTCTCGCGCTTGGACCCACTCTTCACTTCACAATTTCCACTTGTGTGCTTGTTTATCCTTGTTTCCCAACCTACAAGATCAAAATGGTTAGTCCAAATGAAATATATGACTCGAATACTAGTAAAAACTAACGAATTCATCCCTACACTCGATCAAAGCATGGGTGTTATTTGGTTTCTAAGCATACAAATAAGCCCAAATCAGTTGGATCACTGTTTTGCAAATGCAGCAAGGGATGATATTTCTCCTAGGCAAAAACGTAATAACAAAAAAAGCATGGAATAAAGAAAAGTTGAAATGACAAGGTGACTGGGGATTTTGTCTCAAGGCAACTACCGACATGACTGGCAATGCAGAATCATATGATAGTGTCAACAGATTCAACTAGATCCAATAATTCTAAGAAGAAGTAATGAACTATCAAGTGTTGTTGGACAGATTTGAAGAAGAAGACAAAAGGAAAGTACTTCAGGTTACTTTAGATGGACAATTAATCTCTTTCAATTCATCCATTAGTAAAAGGAAGTTTGAGGTCGATAACTCAACCTTCTTCTTGGTTGTTATATTTTTTCATTATTTAAGCATCCTCATTTGTAAATCATCATAGAGTGCATTACAAACTCTTTGGTGATAAAAAATAAATTTTATAGTTCTATCTAGCTCTTATCTTCTTCATGCTTGTTAGTTAATAGGGGTTTCTAACTTCATTAGGGATTGGTAAGGTAAGGCCTAGTCCCCATTGCTTGTACTTATCCCTATTGAGATTATTATTTTTAATAAATGGCCACTAGAAACTCCGTCTAGTGGTAAATTTGCTAAAAAAAACAACAAATGAGATGGTTTGGTCATGTTCTACATTGACATCCAGATACTTACTTTGGTAAAATCTTATTCACATGTGATGTTTACACCAAATCAACTAATTGATCATGGTTAAATCATAAGTTAATTAAGTATATTGTATGAAACCATAGTGAATGGAGAGATGTTATAAGGAGACATGGTAGACCTAAAATCACAAGGAAGTTATGTCGAAAGACCTATAGAGCTAGCGATACAAGTTATTTGAGAACTAAAGATCACAATTTATAAATGTCAATACGTTTGCTCAGATTCAACGTTTTCTAGGAGACTTTTGATCCAATCACGCATTTAGATGCAAAAATAGAAATATTCTCGTATTTCTTATTTATTTTTTTATACTATTGGTCGCAATAGACTTGACTGAAGTTTGAATAAGTTAGACTCATTTATTTAGTTAATCTATAAATAAAAGAAAATAGCATCTAGTCTAATTTACAATAAAAGTCATAATTATATATGCTGATCTGTACAGTTACTACAATTAACAAAATAGATTTCTAAAATCTATACCCTTTTGACTATTTAAATCATATATAAAGCTTGGAATAAAAATAATTTTTATTGTATTTCTCAGTTATAAACTTTTGTAAGAATTTTGAGATGAATTTTTCTAAGTCTATTGCTCCAATGAATTATTTTGAAAGGCTGCCAGAATGCTGCATTTTTGAAATAATTACAAAAACAACTCCAGCAGATGCAGTAAGATCAACAATTTTATCAAAACAATTCAATGTTGTTGCAAAATCGGATGATATTTGGGGAAAATTTTTACCCTCTAATTATCAAGAACTAATTGATAGATCGGAGTTTCCTCCTGTTTGCAACACCAAAAAAGAGTTGTTTTTTAGTCTGTGTGATTATCCCATTCTCCTTGACGGAGGAAAACTGGTAAAAATCTCATTTTGATTTTGTTGTTTTTTTCATGATTATTTATTTTGTAACAATTGTCTCTGAATCCAAAAAAAAAAAAAAAACAGAACTACTCTACATCTGCTTCTCACCAACACAAGTACCAAACAAGGGTGGAGTTAGAAATTCGTATAAGGGAATTAAAAAAGATAATAGGTGTCACACCTAGAATTTATATTCATAATCTAAAACAATTCTTCTGACCCTCTGCTACTAAACTAAAATTTTGTATTTAACCATTCATATATAATAATAAATAGTCATCTTTACCTATTTGCGTTATTGTAATTTCGAGCAAAGAAGATTCACTCAAACTTTTTGACGTCCTTTAGCTCCGCTCATTTACTAGCTAACTCTGCAGCTCAAGCAGGTGGAAAGAAATCACCTATTATTTTTATCTTTAATGAAATTTAATATTTAATCTCTTATCATTCTCAGCCTAATTCTTTGATCACTGGCTATATTTTATTTGATTTTTTTTTTGTACTTTTAGAATTGTTTTTCGTAGTTAATGTCACTAAAAAGACCAAACAAATCATGTTCTATGTATCACTCTCTAAAATGTAAGCTATTTGTAAAATTGAATAAATGTGTCTTTGGGTGTTTTTTTTTTTAATTTCCCAACCCAGTGTCCTGTACCTACATTCGAGCTCGACTAAATTCGAATTTGTGTCGAGAAGTCCCACGTTGGGGGTAAAGCGATTTCTAACAATGGTGACTCCGTACCCAGGGGGGCTTGAACCCGAGACCTCTGGTTAAGGATGAATGAATACTTACCACTCCACAACAACTCTTGTCGGTGCCTTTGGGTGGTTGTTAGTTATTATATTGTGATATTAAATATAATGTTTGTTTTGATTAATCGAATTATAAATACAATACAATATATTTTGGATACATTTTAAAGTTTTTTTTTCTCAAAGTTTTTTTCTCGACAAGCATAGTGGGAAGAAATGTTTCATGATAGCGCCACGAGAGCTTATAATATCGGGGAATTACATAAGATTATGGCAATGGAAGAAGCATCCCAATTCCAGGTTTATCTCTTTCCATTATCTTATGTTGGTATATAACTTCCTTGCTAGCGCTTTCTTATAAATATTTTATGCAATGCACCCTTTCTTTCTCTTTTAGCCCATTTAATTCACAAAATTTATTATTTTCTTGGTTATTACATAAATTATATCTTCGTTTGTATTGATTATAAAGGAATGCATTCTTAATTAGAGTTTATGTTTTGTATAATGAGAATATAAAGAATAACATGGATTATCAAATTAAGTTAAAGTAGAACAATATGTAAATTCAGGATCCAACTTTTGAACTTGGATCCTACCACGATACCCGACCCGACCTTGGCTCCCGACCCCAACATAAGATCAAACTTTCGAATTGGATACTACACTGACACTCAACCCAACCCCGGCTCTAAACTCCCTGTCACGTCCTGAGCCTCACCCTGAGCGTGGACGACACTCAAAAACCATTGATGATCCCCAAGCGAACCTTTGGCCTGACTAACTATGGTACATATGACTCAATAGAATATGTGGAAGCTTTAATAGATGATCATTTCAAAACATTTACAGAACTTAAAACCATTCTCTAAAAAATACTTACTATAAATAGTAAACGTTTAGCAAAACATTTGAGATAGTACTAAAACTATCTAACTCTGCATGTCCATGAAGCCTCTACTGTCTAAATATAGGTGACAGGACAAGACCCACGACACCTCAAAGCATTACTAAAACTAAACAATAAATTACAGTCCTCTGAAAGCAAGGAGGTCTCACCAAAATTTGGCTAGCGGATGAGGTGATCTAAATGAAACTCATGTTGACGATCCTAAGTACCTCAATCTTCATCATGAAACGATGTTGGTCGAATGGCATTAGTACATTGAATATACGGTATATAATAGGGTTGAATAAAACAAATAACTAACCTGAAAGACTGAAAATAACTCAATTAAAGTGTAGTATAGATCATGATGAAAATCATTTGAACATTTTTTGTAAGGATGCAATAATAGTAAATACTGAACTGAATACATATATATAAATATACTTTACTTTACTTTACTTGGGAGTTTCTCTAATCGACAACCATCAGTATTTTGCTAGTGATGATACAACGTCTTGTCCACGTTACCAGAGTTATCTTATACCTTGCTAGGGTATAGGACAACAATTATAATCTATGAATCCATCTAATATGCCTTACAAAGAGGTGGTGAGGAGTTGTCTGAAAATTGGTACGATCCTATGTTGGCTACGTAGTTTATGGGACTTTGAGTTAAATATAGACTCTTTCCCAATTCGGTGCTCGATACCACTCCCAAAATAATCAATATCACTATGATCAATAGTCCTCTTTTAGAGAACTTGTGTTTACTTCAATTTACTTTACTGAAATGCTTTTAAATGAATCAATTATGCTTTTTTCTTCTCTACTGCCAAATAGAATATATGAAACCATTTATGTCCTTTTAAAACCCCTTTTCAAATCATGCATTTAAATGTTCATGGACTCACTTTTCAAGTCTGAAATCAATGTATAGGAACCTTTTAAAAGTAGGACTTCAATAAATAGGGTTCATTTAATAATGAAAGAATGAACAGCAACTTAAGAATCGGCATGCATAAGAGAGTCAAAATCTCAATGATTAAGGAATCAGAACTCGAAATAAGAAAACACAAACCAATTTCAGATTCCAAGGAACTCTGGGTGGAACCCTATATTTATCTCTTTACTGACTGAATTTAGATGTAGGGCATAAGGAAGAACTTTGTCCAACACTATGAATAGCCTTACATATCTTAGTGAAGACTCTTGAAGAAAACATCTTGGAAGATGAAATGTGGAGAAGAATCATGGATTGAAAACCTTAAGTATCTTGAAGAGAATCTTGAACTTGGAGCATTTAGATCATGGGAAATTGGAGAAACGCCTTTCTTGGAGTTCTTGATCTTTGGAAGAAGGAGAATTAGGGATTTTGAGAGTTTCTATACGCATAATAATGATATTATGCTATAATATGGACTTAGAGATGTTAATTGAGGGTAAAAGGTCAAGAATACCCTTCTAAGAACGTAAGAAGACCATAAGAATCAAAGAAACTGACCTTTTAATTGATCCCATCGGCCAAATAGGCAATCTAGAGGTCCCTTCACCGAAATATTTGGTGGATCACCAAAGGGGGATTTAGATCTCCAAAAGTTTAGAGATTCAAGGTTTTCGGGACATTTCAGTGAGCTAATTTGGCGATTTTCCAAACCATTCAGCGAGTCGCCAAATGGGCAGATGTCCCTGCCGAATTTCTCAACCCAAATATGTTCCAGTAAAACGACCATAACTTTTTTCTCTTAACTATGATTGATGCAAATTTGGTTGTGTTGGAAAGAAGACTCGTAGACCTTTAATTTTATAGGTAATGATCTTTCTAATTCATTATATAATGAGAGATATGATCATTTGAACTTAACCATTTTATGAACTCATGTGAGAACTTTTAGCCGATAGGAATGCTTTGAAGTTGACTTGGTTTTTGAGGTCCCTTATGACCCTAGATCACTTTTAATACCCTTAATACACTTGGTAAGGACATGAAAATTCATGAGCAAGTAGGAAATCACCCAATTCAATCTCATATACTTATGATAAATGATTCAGATTTTAAGAGTAGAATTGTGAGGTGTTATAGAATGATTCGGGTCTTAGTTTGGAATTTTTTGGGTGTTACAATTTCCCACCCTTGGGATCATTCGTCCTCGAATGATGGTTGAACTGAGCATGGAAGGGAATGAAGTTACTGTTACTATCTTTCTGACTTCTGAACTTGCCTACTAACATAGGCGGAACTGATTCATATTAAAAGACTGTCTATAACACATAAGTCACGAACAATATGGGTTTGAACATAGTCACGCTTTATCTGAAGTTATTTGACATGAAACGATGATATTTGGGCACTAAGTAAAAATATGACTAATATGCCATAAGCAATACGAGTGCTAGCTTTCAAGCCTAGCAATACCTGTAAACCATGCCCTCTTTTATGAATACCACACTTCATTAGCTGCAACTCATAGCTCCCACAATGGTATATGACTACTCTTACCAAGGTCTAAGTCAAATTGCCTGCTCTTACTGTGTTCAAATCTAACTCTAAATCACAAGGTGCTAAACATGAGGTGATTATACTAATCTAAATCACAAGATTTAGGTCATATGCCTCAATAAGAAATCTCATCCCAAGAACACCACTCCATGCCACCGCATTCAACAGAACTTAGATTTCTAATCACGAAGCAACTAATGCATCATGCATTCATACTCCTCGTATCAACACCACATTCAAGCCTAGTACTATAGCCACTCCATGGACTCCTACTAACAATTTTTCTAAGAAATCCTCCTTCTCTCGTAATCTCTACCAACTGAAATTTCACGCATTACTATGCGGAAATTGACTAATTACTATCATCTAACTATTACTTATAGTAAAACTTCATCTCATTCTTCTTCCACGCTTATAACCTCAGGTGGAATAAGCACACCACCACTATCACAATAAGAAAATCCAACTCTCTCTTATCTATCACTACTCAACTACTTTTATCAACATCACTATCACAACTGGAAAAGGATCACTGAAAAATCTTAGAGGCTAGAGAGAAACATCATAAACACGATTCATTCAAGAAATTTGATACAAGAATATGTATAACGGAATATTATTTTGATAGCTATTGAGGGTAAATTAGGAATTCCTGAGATTGAGACATGAGTTCTTATATGAATAGATTTATATCATGAGACTCATATTCATAACTTTATGAAGCAAGGTGTAGATCAATGGGCTAAAGTCTTCACCTCTTATTCAAGGAACTGAGCATAGATGTGAATCTATTTGAAGTGTTTGAGCATAGGTTATGAACATAATGTTGACATGTGAGACATCAACAAGATGTTATAATGATTGGAATTTGAGAAATACTCTAGAGTATGCATGGATTGATATATCACTATAACTCTTTTGAACACATCACTATCTGATTCTTAAAACTTAATTTGGTTCCTCACTTCATCATCTCCCCCTTAGGTCTAAAGCTAACACTCTAAGTCAATGGACCTATTTTATCTTCTCTAAACTAGTATATATTCTCTTTACTCTTATACTCGAGAAAAGCTAATCTCATGGATAATGAACTCTCTCTGTGCAAGTACTAAGATTCACTCTAGGGCTTCTTTTTGGAATGTTTATCTTAACTTCTTCTTATTTCTATAGAAGTCTTTCTATAATCGGTACTCGTTGGCTTATAAAGCTGCTTAATCTAAATCATAATAGTTTGACTTCCCCTTCTTAGCCTACTGATATTGTCCTTCTGAGTTTATATCTACCTAATTGGAGGAACTTAAACTATATTTAAGAGGCTCATCATTGACTATACATGATCCATTCGACACAACTCTTAAAAGGTAATAAAGAATACTTATATCAGCCTACTCTATATTTACAGCCCAAATATACTATCTAGTCACACATAGAAAATCATAAACATAAGAAGAGATTGTCACATCTCGCTTTGACAAAAGGGAAGAGCTTGCATGTGCAACTGTAAGTGAGAAATTGCTTGACTATGCAAAGTGATTCGGGATGCTCCAATCACATGACCAATGATGTGAAAAAGCTTATCAACATGAGTGAGGATAAAGGCAATTGAGTAGTGGTGACAACGAATAATTCTAGAATGTCAATAACTCCTATTGGCAAGATGGTGTTTATGCCTCATCATAATTCATGACAAGTGAAACTAAAATGTCTACCATTTTTTCGTGTTTGAGGAAGAACTTATTATCTATGTGCAACTAACAGCCTTAGGAAACTATGTTTTGTTTGTACCAAATGACATAAAAATATATTGAAACTTGAAAAAAATACGAGCTTTCCAATCATAGAGGGAAAGATATTAGAGTCAATCTATGTTATGGTAGCCAAAATAACTTATGTGAAGAATACTCTGAGTAATCATGAGATAATTGGTCTATGGAATCCACGTCTTGGGTACCTAAGATGCAACAAATGAAAAATCATGATGCTATAGTTAAAACTAAAAGGTCTTTCCCAGACTGGGATTAGAGGAGACAATATATGTATTGTATGCTAATATGAAAAAGCACATCAACTTTCCTGTGGAGTATCAAAGTATCAAGACAATAAGCCACTAGAGTTGGTGCACGTAGACATGTTTGAACAAGTAAAGCAGCCTTCTATTAGTAGTTGCTCATACATGGTAACATTCATTGATGACTTCTCAAGGTAATGTGGATTTAATTCATAAAAGAAAAGTCTATAGTATTTGAGAAGTTTAATTAAAGAGTTCCAACCTATTGTGGAGAATGATATTGGAAGGAGAACCAAATGTCTTTGTATGGACAATAGGGGAGAACATGTCATGTGATTTCAATGACTACCTAAAGATAAGATAATAAGGTGACAATTGACTTGCCCAAATATGTAACAACAAAATGGAGTAGCCGAAAAAGAAAATATAAACACATGTTACAAATATGCAGAAGTATGATTCATAGTATGTATGTAGCAACAAGATTTTGGGGAAATGCATGAAGTATGTTGTCCATATCACGAAAAGGATGCCACAAGCGAGATTGGGATTTATCTCACCATTCGAGAAACTCAATAATACAATACCTAATTTAAGTCACTTTTGAGAGATGAGATGTGAGTCCTCTATGCTCGTTCTAGATCATCTTTACCATAAGTTGGATAAAAACATTGTTTGTTGCATCTTTATTAGTTACGATGAACAAATGAAGGGATGAAGTTGTTGTGGCCCTACTACTAGTCGGATGTAAGTGTCAAGAAATGTGGTATTTGATGAAGCATCAACATGGTGGTCCAAGAAGTCTCCCTACTGGAATTGATAGCACTTGAGCAAAAGCTGCAAGATAAGCTCAAAGAAGAAAAATGAGGAAACAAGATAGAAACTAACCAAGAGGCAAAAAAACCCCAAATCACCAACATATCTCCATAAAAAATAGTTAATGGCAAATTGGAACTTGTGAAACTCCTGTCATATTGCAAGAAGAAGTCAAAGAAGCACCACAACCATAACTAAGGAGGTCTACATGATTGAAATACCCAGTATATAGATGCAACTTTAGTAAAGGTAGTCCAAATCAAGGAGATTACAACCTTGAAGATTCTTCAAAGATTAGTAAGTGGAGAAGTTCAAAGGAAGAAGAGGTTCATAATGTATCACTCAAAATGGATGCAAAGAATGAATTAAGTTAGTGTTGAGGAACTGAATTAAAACCTAACATATTTCAAAGAGAATATAGGATATTCAAGACTTGTAGTGAACTGAAGGAAGAACTCTAGAATGAGAGTTACGTTCTTGAGTGCAAGTCTAAAAACATTCTAGAAATAAGTGGAAGTTATAGTTCTAGAAGACTACCTTCACTAAATCCTTTCATCGCAACCTATAAATTGAGGTGGTTAGAGTTTTATGTGTACTCATATAATGAGTGTGTGTGCTCAAGAAAGAAGTAATAAAAATGTGTACTACTCAAGAAAATACTGAATACAAAAGAAAAATTAAGTTGCAAGATTGAAGTTGGTCCTGACTTCGCAAAAGTAAAATTCAATTGTGAGCAACCAAGTATGCCCAACAATTCCCAATGGACACTTCTTTTGGATCCAAATCACCATTATTGGTTGGTCACATCTAGCACCCCCACCTTCGTCCAAGCCACCACTATTGGCTCTACCAAGCCATTACTTTGAGTTACCACCTCAAGCATTAATCAACATGCTCTAATACCTATCATTATAGACTAAATTAGATGGCCCAACCTTTGAAAAAAGTCCATTAGGTGGGATAGCCCACTCAAGCCTATAGACCCCTTAATAGTTTTCTTATTAATCATTGAGGATCAATTAGCACAAAACAAAGATGGTAAAGATTCCTCTGCAGTTAAGAAAAGTTGGTTCGTGCCCTTTAAAGGAGGCACCTTAATAGGAAGTTCTTAATTCCCCACCACCAATAGTAGTCTTTATACTATGGGAACTCAGACAGAGCATAGGTTCTTAACAGCACTAAGTTGATTGCAAAAAGAAAAATATGCTATAACAAGTTAAATTACATAGATAGTAATATAGATAACTCAATCTTTTAAAATCTATTGGTTTTTAGTTCAACCATACGGTACCCAAAGCCCACTAATTCAAATTTGAATCGGTAAATTATTAAGGATATAAAGCCCTACATATCATTAAGTTGTTTTAAAAAAATTATCTTTACAAATGTTTCTGACAATACTTTTTGCAGATTCTCAGAAGTGGCATATCTTGGCTTTCCATATTGGTTGGATATTTGTGGAAGAATAGGAACAAACGTATTGTCACCAAACACATATTATATTGCTTATTTGGTGTTCAAAGTGGTAGATTTGTACCGTAGACTTGAATCTATTAATTCACCTATTATGCTTGTTAGTGATAAGAATGAAACTGTGACTGAAGAACAAACCAACATTGTGCGACTTGCAGCATTATTTCCCAAACTGAGAGGAGATGGTTGGATGGAAATAGAATTGGGAAATTTTACTAGCAAGGAAAGTAGTGATGGCCGTGTTGTAGAAAGTATGATTGGGATTAAACGTCTTGATTTCAAAATAAGTGGCCTCATTATTGAAGGAATTGAGTTTCGTCCTAGAACAATCGAATAAGTCATCAGAGGTGGATCTGGAATTTAAAGTTTATGTTTTATGAACTATAATTCTTTTTTATTTTCTTGGTTTGAGATTTTGGATTCTGCCAAAGCCTTAACTTTATTATGGCTTTGAAGTGTGTTTAAGTTTGCTTTGACATTATGGTCATTTAAAAAAAAAAAAACTCTCAGACTTCTTTAGTGATTTATGTTTTCGTTGTTTCCAAATTTAGCATTTTATTAACTTGTTCAATATATTTGTATTTGATGGGTCCTACTAAACACGTAACTCTATTATGGCTTCCTC
>JAJOOR010027055.1:0-20250 GCA_036250505.1 Solanum acaule
CGCGCCCCCCAAACCACTCGCTGGTTCACTGTTTCCCCCTAGATCTCCTTTAATTTCATGCTAATATTGAGTTTGGGTTCTGTAACTTTTGGCGAGAAGCCTGAGTTCACCGTGTGCACTCGGTGACTAGCCAAATGTCTTTCTTGATCGCCCTTTCTGCGCCCCTAACCCCTAAAATGAACTGTAACTTTCGGTGGGCTAGTCCTTGCTCGCCGAATATTATCGGCGATTCACAGAAAGGCCTTACCCATCACCGACATGCCATGTTTTCTGGGAACTTTTGAGCCAATCCTTTGGGCGATCCCGATCTGGCTCACCGACCGGTTCGGTGAGTTTGTCTGCAACTATTTTCTGTAACTTTGTTTGAACTATTTCTAACTTTTTTTGATATTTTTGCAGATATGGATAGAACCAACCTCGACATGCCGCCCCGTAAAAGAGCACGGGGCATGGTAATAAATGAATGGGGATCAAATCCTACTAACAATGGCAGGACAGAGTCTCCAAAGGGAGGCAAGGGCATGGACAAGAAGCCCGTGACTGAGCATCCGGAGCAAAACTCCAGCAACAAGGGAGAGTCCTTTGACTCTCAAGCTGCATTCTTCGAGCCAGATGATGACCAGTCACTGCAGTCCAAGCGAGCGGAGATCCGTGCTAGGTATCGCCCAGACTCATCTAGATCCCCGGCAGCCATTTCTCTTGCAACAGACACAGTGCCAACTTCGGCACCACCTGTTGCCCTATTGCCACCAATACAGATTACTCTTCCCCGGCTTCTTAACAGATTATAAGATGATGGGTTGAGGACAATTCTAGAAGAGAAGCGGCTATCCAAGAAGTGCTTAGTGGGCAGATATTCCGCAGTGAGGGACACCCTCCAGTATCATCCCTTTGAGCAGTTTACCTAGCCCCGAGGCCCCTACGTTCCTAGATGGTTCTGCGAGTTTTATTCAGCATATGGTGACCTAGTCCCTAAGGGCAAGAAGAAGGCTAGTACTTTCAAACCAGTGGGGTCCATCATGGTACGGGGGACAATAGTGCACTGTAGCCGTGATCACATCAACACGTTATTTAATAGGGGGTCAGACTTTGACTACCCCAATTTGGCTACCACTACAACACTATTGGATGAGCTCAAGGGATGGCTAGCTCTCCTTATATCTGACACCACCCTGTGGTGGATTGAGGCAGGAGTCCTTATCGAGAAGAAGGACTTGAATGTAGCTGAGCGATATTAGTTTGGATTCATCAGCAGCTCCAATATACCATCCCAGAATGAGTCCATCCTAAGGCGTCCTACCTCGGGTCGATCATCTCTAAAAAGAGAATTGACATGGGACTTATCATAGAGTAGGAGATGGCTATGAGGGCCAAGCAGAGACAGACGTCTTTTCCATTCTCGGTGCTAATTGCAGAGTTGTGCCGGCGTGCTGGAGTTCCTCTTGATGGGACGAGAGATTTTGAGGTCACTCCTACATCCTCCACTAATATAATGTGTATAGAGGTCGAGTTCACTTAGGAGGAGGCAGACAAAAGGTGAGCAGTCCCAGTAGATACATCCCTAGAGGTTGATATTGACTCCATACCTGCAGAGGCATCTTTGCATACTCTGGCCTCCGGGCCTTCAAGTACTTCCACTACCTCCGAAACTCCTGGTACTTCTACTGCAGCCCAGCCCACCAAGATCACTCAGGCCATGCTCCTGAAGATGAGGCATTTATCACATTCTACGGATGTGAGTGCTACTCGATTGGAGGTTCCGGTACCAATGAGAGTGCTATCCTAGCTGCCCTGACCCCCCTACAAGCATCCATTGACACTCTCACTGTAGAGTTGAAGCTTGTGAGAGTAGACAGGGGGGTGTCTTTTGAGGTTACGGCTTTGAAAGTCAAGGTTGCAGATCTAAGGAAGGACGTGGACTACTTGAAGTCCACTGACTTCACTTCATTATTAGAGGAAGAAGATGATGTGGATTCCCCGGCTAGTTCTGATATTCCTCTGGTCACCACCGGAGATGTGCTAATAGATGACGTGGCAATTGATGATTCGAAGGCATAGACCGACGAGGAGCATATTATGGTTAGAGAGGAGAGCATCTATGGAGAATTGCCAGATCTAGAGGAGACGATTGTACAGTCGGTGATTCAGACATCACTGCCAGAGACGTTCATGGCAAGCCCTAGTGGATCGAGTTCTGCTGCTGTGACTTCGGGCACTGATGTCCATGATCAGAGTACTACACCAGGCACTGATACCCCGATAGATGGAGTGACTAAGTAGACATGACCTTTCTTTACCTCCCTCTCTGTCACTTTTATTGGTTTTTGGATGTTTTTATTGCATTTGAGGACAAATTGCATTTTATTTTTGGTGGGGTGAGGTATTTCCATACCTAACTATTGTGAATGTTATTTTTGTATATATTGGGTTTTTGTGCTGTAAATTGTGTTTTCGCACTATTTTGTGGATGTTTGAGCTTGTGGCTCCTTGTTTTAATTGTAAATGATTTTTGGACGCTTCTAAAAAAAATTGCCACCTCGTGTGTATTTAATTGTGGCTGTTCTTGTGCAAATTTGAGTGTCGGTTATGATCAATATCGATGACTTGAATAGGGCTCTCAATCGAACAAAAATGAATGTGCGGCTACGATGAGGCAAATGAAGTTACATAGACAATATGTGAGCCTTTTGCATCTCATTGTGCCTAGCCGGTTATCAAATTTAGTCTCTTGTGATGAACATTGCACACTAGCGAAAGTGTGGAGTCTTGTTTGATATTGGGGTCAATGCCTTGTGTGATTAGCTTACCGTGAACCGTGTGTGATGACACCTAGAATTTGCCCCGTTGGTCTGGTTGACTAAGTGATGCAAGCTCTTGAAATGAGCTTAAGCAACATTTTTAAAGAGTGAAACAATTTGATATTATACCTCTTTTGTGGCCTTCCTTGTGAGTGTGTGAAATTTGCGTGAACACCTTTTGAGCCTTAGCTTTTCCATGGAAGAAACTTGATGAAATTATGACCCTTCTTTATCCCTTTGCCTATAATCCTCATGAGATGTGGTTTGTTGAAATAGCCAACTTAGGCCAAACGCCTAAGTTGGGGGTGTGGTGAAAAGAGAAGGTAAATCAAGAAGTGCAAAGAAGTCCCTCTTTGACCCATGGTTTTGAAAAAGATGGAACCCCTCCATACAAAAAAAAAGATTGAAAAAGAAAAAAAATGAATGAAAAAGTTTTTAAATAAAGTTGTGAAAGTGCAAAAGAAATGGGGTGTCCAGTATTCCATGGAAAGTGAATAATAGGGTGAATTTTGAGCATGAATGAGAATGATGAAGAAAAGGAAAGAAAGTGTTGTTCATACCACATTTCATGAGGATAGCAGCCACTAAGCCTAAATGACCATACATTTACACTCAACCCCGTTACAAGACTTAAAAAGACCTTTTTGATCTTGAGTGACCTGAAACAAGTGTTAATTGGAAAATAAGGGCAAATCTATGGGTGAAGTCATACATGTGTTCATCTTTGTAAGTGTGAGAGTTGCATGTGATCCCGGAACTATAAATTGTTGAACCATTGTGTGTGAATATGGAACCATTCTTTGTGTGAGGACATTTGAGTACCTTTGTTGAGCTTGAACTTGCATTTGAAGCAAGTATTGTGAGATGGAGAATCTTTGGTAACGGTGAGTCACAACTTGAGTCTTTGAGTGCACAATTGATCCTAGCATGAGAAAGTTGAGCCTTGTTGTGTGCATTCATGATTGAGTCTTGTGTAGCACTGTTTATGACATCCTTTTTGAACTGCTGAACTTGAGTTTTACTTGAGGACAAGCAAAAGTTTAAGTTGGGGGTGTTGATGAGTCCAAATCTTGGACTCATTTAGGGCTTTATTTGGATAGATTTAGTATCCTAAAATGCTTATTTTGTGCGAATAACTAATGTAAAATCCTTGATTTCCAAGTATTTGGATTGAGGAACAAAGCATGGACACTAACTTCCAGAAAGGAAAAAAGCGAGCTGAAAGAAGGAAGAAAAGAGAGCTCTGAAGAAGAAAATGAAGTTGGCGAGAGAAAGGAGCATTCGGCAGATCGCCGAGTGATTCCGCGATGCAGAGTTAGATCACCTAAAGTTACAAACCTGGAGGATGCTTGAAGACCAAGGAAAAAAGGCGATGGAATTGACTAAAGGGGGGATTGCCGAGTTGATCGGCGAGCCCGACTTACTGCACCGAATGGTCCTTTGCAGCATATTTTTGGCGACTATAATTACGTTTTTGAACAGTTAGTTTAATATCTTGAAACACTTTTGTAAGCTTTCTAATTAATTTTTAGCTTGAACTTTGAGTATTGAGACAAGTTTTCCTTAGCTTTGAGGAATTGAAGTTTTTCACTTTTGAGAAATTGGAAGTGGGTCTTTGAGATTCTTCAATTTGGACCTTTGTAAAGACGAAATTAATCTTACCCAGTTGACGGAAACTCAATTTGGTAACAATTTTTATCTTTTTATGATGTCTAGCTAAAACCCCAATTCTGGGGTGTGATTATGTAATTATGGGCTGATTTAGTTTATGGGTATTGCTAATTGGTACTTTAAATGTTGTTTAGAAGTGATTTCAATCATTAATTGTGGTTTAATTTAAAGAATTGTAGTTGCAAATGCAGTTCTACCTTCGTGTTTTTAGCTTGCTCAAGATAGAGTTTTTAAAACCAAGATTATTGATTGATGGTTTGTAGGTATTGGGTTGTATGGGATCAGCTCAAGAGAGTGAATCCTAAACCCTTTTCCACACATTCATCTCGAGAGAGTGAATGGACTAAGGCGTAGGGTGTTCTTATTTTGCATGTTTGTCGATGTTCGAGAGAAATCAACTTGATTTGGGGTATAATATTCGAGAGAAAATTTACCTCCTTTATAGTCTAGCTTATTCACTAATTTACAACTATTTTCCTAACAGTTTCAATTACCCATTTGTCTACATTAGCCTATAATCGAATCACATCCCAAGAACCTGTCTTAATATTGTTATTTTGATATTATTGTAGTTGATAATTAAAAAAAAATCCCCCCTGTTATTTGATATTCGTGTCACCCCTTAATTTGAATATGTTTTTATTCGATAATGTCTATTCCGATGGCTGATTTGAGCATATTCACACTTGACTCTTGAATCTTAAACACATACCACTCCTTGTGAGATTCGACCCCAACTCATTTGGTTGGGTTATTATACTGACTAGCGATCGTTGACACTTAGAATTGGATGAAGTGTCCTTGAACTATTAATCACCGATTCATCTTGTTTTTCAATAACGAATAATGACTTTCTAAATTTCTTCTTTTTCTACCAAATATAGTATTTTGCATGTACTTCACTGTTGTTGACTGGTTTGCTAACACCGCAGTTTTAGGTACCGATACACTACAGAGTAAGATCATTTTAACCTGAAATGATATATTCCAATAACCACGGATAATTGAGGGGAAGAATTTCCTTGAGGACACTATGCAATTAGTGGACTCTATTTTCTTCTTTGATAAAAATATTTTGTTCATTATTTGTAATTTGTTTCATATTCAATTTTCTTTATTGCTTTTAAGTTTCCTATTCTGGAAATACTCTTTAAACTATGTATCTTAGTAATATAGGTTGATCAACAGTAATAATTTCATGCCAAAAGTGGCTTGGAACTTTTGGTGTTTATGTCAAGCTTGCTACATTATACTCAAACATTCTGCTGGTAAACATTGATGTTTATTTTTTGTTTTTTTTTTCCTTGCAAGAAGAGTATTTTATAGCTCATACTTACAGGTCATACATTTATCTTCATATGAAGCATAGTTTTCTTGTTTTCCTTGGAAGTATGCCTAACTTTTGGTTTTCCTCCTCTACCTGCTTTTTTTCTTTCTCCAATAGTTATTTTATATCCAAAAATGGTTTGCTTTATGATGTGGAATTCTAACATTTCTTCTTTATTTTTTATCCAAAAAGGTGGTTTTATTGTTATCAATAGAGTTAGAGATTTATAGCTAAATGTCAGTCAATGAGGAGGTTGGGGAGAGTTGTGCGCTTGTTTTACATAATTAGAGTGCATCTATAATCAATTAAATTTCGCTCAACTTTATCTAGTTTCTCAGTATGACTCTGGCGAAGGGTTACCATATGCTCTAGTAGATTGGCGAAATGATAGTGATAACTGGGCCTGGCGGGCAGGGAAAAGAGCTACAGGTTCAAGCACCTTTAAGGATAGATATTTATAGCTTCCGAAGGATTTTCAAGCATCGAAAGATGGAAAGAAAAATTCTTTTCAAAGTAAGATTTCATGAAAAAAGTATATCAAGTCAGAGTATCCTGGTATGGATATCAACCAATTCTTTGCCTCATTAAGTCGGGTGATTCCTTCGAAGCAGTCGCCAAACTCAAAAGGTTAGCTTCGACAAGGCTCTTTTTGTGTATAGGATGAAGAGATTTATTCGATTGTTTGCATCAATTCTTTTTTAAAAAGAACTTACCACATATTTTTACTGACCAGATGCCAAATATGTTTTCTTTTTATTTAGATATTGATTTTAACTCAGTTATGAAAGATAGCACTACATCTTCAGGGACGGGAATGCAAACTTTACTGTCTGATTCTTCTATCAGAGCCATTACTTGTAAGAATGGTAACAAAATTTGTGGAAGTTTGGTAATCACTGAAGCTGAATGTAACCTCATATACTTCCAAGAATCAACTAGAAATTCGTACAAGTAAAACTTCAGTTTTGAGTTTTGGGTCAACATCAAACGATCATAACTTTCAGCACATAAAGAGTAAGGTGACCCATGAGGTATTAACTCAAATGCCTTTATGTGCTATCTCCAACGCCGCCATGTTTGCTAAATTTTGAGCTCGAATGAAAGAGTCATGCTCGTTTGAGTACAGCCTATCTAGTTATGGTATTTCATCCATCTTAAAAAAGGTATTTTGGTCTTTTCCAGACCACACTGGGCCTTAACATTTTTCTCACCCAAATAGGGGTCTAACCTGATTTACATCAGTTCTCATTAATTCCTAAATGCTTAGGGATTTTAGAGAGAATTTTCAACAGGAGAAAAGAGAAGGTTTCAAGAATACATCAAGAAATTTGGGGAGATCACTAAGAATTTAGTTCTTTTGAGGTATGTAGGCTTTCATAGTGTTGGGTTTGTTCGGCCTCACGCCAAATATGTTAATATTTGACCATGAATTCGTTCTTGAAGTTGATTGATTGAGTTCTTGAGTTTTAGCTATTAATGGAGGTCTTTGAGTTCTTGAAGTGAGGGTTTTGGGAATGAGTTGAGACTCTTGGAAGATTTTTGTGTGGGTTTCATTGAAAATGTACTAGGTTTAAGAAATTTCATGAATTTGGACAATGTAATTGCATTGGGTATGTAACACCCCAGAAATCTAATGACCTAAGCTAGAGCCTAACATGTAGTCTAGTAGCCTAATTGTCATGACCCGTGGTTAACCCCCTAGACGTAACATGGCGTAGTTGACCCCGAAGGAGTCGCATACGAGCCTTTAGCATAATCATAAACATAATGTCGTAAGAAATAGTGTGGAAAATTAAAACTTTTCTAAACAGAAGTCAAACTTCAAATTCCATATATAAAGAGTAATGGAAATACTAGACTTGTCTCATTAACAATCTAAACATAAGAATACGAAAATAGGGACTTAACCCTTTACATCAATGAAAGTCTTAACATAAGAAAGTACTAATAAAACTAAGACTGAAATGGAACATCTGGTCCTCGAACAGGAGGACTCACCAAAACCTAGGGAATAGTCAACCCAAGCTTTACTTTGACGAAAGAAGTAATGAATCAATGTCTGGGACATACACTCATATTATGAAGAAAAGAAGGGGTTAGCAGAAATATGTACTAAGTATGGAAACATGCATAAAGCCATTTAAAGATGCTAAACAGGACATTTGCCTCAGAAGTATGCATTTTCAACATAAAGGACAAGCTATAGTCACAATACACTCGTAACATATTAGTATCAATACCTTAGCAACCTCTAAGAACACTTGTGCAATGTATGGTTGGCATCCCATAATGCCAACCTTACTAAGCATCCCTTTTGAAGCCACATATTCATTAACATCACCTTCAAGCTTACCATAATCCATAGTCATAAATGAGGAATTTTACAAGTACATGAAACTAAACATAAGGAAAGTCATCCATTCATATCTTATTATACCATAAGGAAACCATTCCATAACATCCTAATAAGTCCTTTTGTGCAATGTAAAAGTGAAGTCCCATACCCCCACTCCTACCAAGTAAACCCATTAAGAAGTCATAGTATAGTTCCTATCATATTCATTATCTTATTATCATTAGGGGAAATTTTCCATAACCGACATAGACCATGTGAGCTACATGGAATCCAGTATTATATAACCCCACACCGAAAGAAGGCGTTCTACTTGCCGATGGCAAAACTAATCATATTTAGCTTCTAAGTGGATCCACTAGCTAAGTCCTATGTTTGGCACATATTTATGGGATTGGGAGATTGCTACTAGAAACCCAACCTATTGCATTAGCGGAGGAGCTTCCATCTCATGAGTTTACTATAGATGACCCAACCTATTACATTAGCGGAGGGACCTTTTCCTCATTGTCCATATCCACTCGGTACTAAGCATTATTTCCCAATTATACATAAATAGTATGGAATTGTATCTATATGTGTGAAGGCATACTTTACCCCTCGTTCAATACAACTCACTAAATAGCTCAAAGATTCATTTAAGTGAGGACTATCTTTCACCTTAGAATCATCATTTTAGGGTGAGTAACTTTCACCTCGTTATTCATAGTGTTTTCATGAGAACAAGCCCTTCAATCAACACAACAACATCAATATCATCCTAGACAATTTATACATAAACATGAGTAAGGATAGGGGAAAATAGTCTTCCAACAGCACCTTAATTCACACAATAGTCATAGGATTCGCACCTTTCAAATGAGTTCATAAGTTCATCAATAACAATCAACAATCATGAATAATCCTTCCTAGTTTACCCCTTGCAAGGTCATGAACCAAGTCTCACACTTACATTTAGGATATACTATCATCAACATGAATAAGGCAAGGTTTCATAACCAAATTAACATAACCGCAATACATAGTAGAAATCACCTTGCATCAATACCTTCATTGAAATTCATGAAATTGGGGTCATGGGGTAGTTAATGGGTTCGGGGAGCTTTTCTACCAAATCATCATCAAAACATCAAATCATCCATAATATACATCAAATAACATAATCAAAACGTTTTTAGGAAGAACCCATGACTAGAATGAAAACCATAGTTTTTGAAAACCCATTTTCAAAATCGAGTTGAGAGGGCCTTATGGAGGAAAGTATTCCATGAATCAAGGTTCACATACCTTAATTGAAGCTTTGCCCACGAATTGGAGTTGAGGAGATGTTATTCTTGATCCCTAATCTTCAAGTTCTTGGCGTTCTTCAATGGAGAAACTCTAGAGAGAGAAATATTGAGAGATGGATGGAGTTCTAGGGTTTTTCTTTTATTAAATGGGAGTGATTTAAATTGAAGGAATTTGACCTTAAAAAGTACTTATGCTTATTAGGAAAAGAGTGGGAAAGTGTGGGTTCATGTTTTGGAAATATTACATAAAGATCCCAACTTAAAACTTAAAAACTAAGGAGATCCATGCTAAAGCTCACCCTTGGCTCGCCAAGGGTACTAGGCGACTCGCCTAATGAGACCTTGGCTCTCCCAAAGTTCGAGTAGGCTCCATAAATGGGAAGCTTACTAGGCGAAGGGGAGGGTCAATGGGTGAATCGCCAACCAATTGGGCAACCCTCAACCCATCTCACCATTTTTCCAGTAGCATGGCTAGAAGGGACAGCCCACTAGGGTTCCCAAGTGCACTTTGGCGCATCGCCAAGTCACTTGGGCGACCATGCTACCAATCTCCAACTTGAATTTATACGAATCCCACATGATGAGGCTCTAGGTCAACCTATCATTTTTGCGAGTCATTACATTATCCCCCCCCCCCCCTTAGGAACATTCGTCCTCGAATGACACTCTAAACGCATTAAGGGACGACGACTCTAGACTAGCAACCCATAATGCATGCAACATATAAACAATGAGATTACAAGGAAGTAGGAGCTACATCCACAACCCAATATGCACAAAACTCATCATCTCATATCATTTTAGGAGGAACTACCTTCTCCAATAAAACAAGCTCAACACAATATTATGGAGCCAACATGTTCATTCATCATAATCACAAATTAAGCATGTTCATCGATTCACCTCATGAAGTCAAATATGTAATCATCATACAAAAATGCAAATCAACATGAGGAACATATAAATCATGAAAACTCAATTTATGCACAATATGAATTCTCATAGGAACATACACATATTAAGGAAATCACAAGGATCACTAATAGCACATATGACCTCCAATACGCCAAACTCAAGAAATTTACTTAGCTCAAGCTTGGGTAGGGGTAGAAACAAAAAGATGAGCATAACAGGACTTCATATCGACCTCTGCTTCCCACGTAGAACCCTCGGCTAAGTGATTCCTCCATAAAACTTTAACAGAAACTACCTCTTTGTTCCTTAACTTCTTAACTTGCCGGTCTAAAATCTCAACCGGGACTTGTTCATAGGAAAGATTTTCATCAACTCCTAAACCCTCTAAGGAATCACCAATGCACTTCTTGGGCATGGAAACATGGAACACTGGGTGAACCGAAGCCAACTCACCGGGTAAGTCTAATTCATATGCAACCTTTCCCACACGAGTCAAGATTTGGTATGTCCCCACATATCGAGGACTAAGTTTCCCCCTCTTCCCAAACCTCATCAAACCTTTGATAGGTGAGATTTTTAAGTAGACCCAATCACCAATCTCGAATTCAAGATCCCTTTTCTATTGTCGGCATAGGACTTTTGCCAACTTTGAGCCGTTTTCAACCTCTCTCTAATGAGTCAAACTATTTCCATGGCGTCATAAACTAGTTCGGGACCAATTAGAGCAAACTCACCTATTTCAAACCATCCCACCGAAGATCTACAACTCCTACCATACAGTGCTTCAAATGGAGCCATGGCAGTGCTTGAGTGATAACTATTGTTGTAGCCAAATTCGTTCAATGAAAGATGATCTTCCCAATTTCCCTTGAAATCAATCACACACTCCCTTTACATATCCTCTACGGTCTGAATAGTCTATTCCTCTTGACCATCCATCTGAGGGTGGAAAGCGGTACTGAGTTTAACACTGGTACCAAGGCCTCTTTGTAATGCCTTCCAAAATTGTGAAGTGAACTGAGTACCCCGATCTGATATGATGGACAAAGGAACCCCATGTAACTTCACTATTTCCTCAAGGTATAACTTAGCATAGTCTTCTGCCGAGAAGGAAATCTTGACAAGAAGAAAATGAGTTGAATTCGTCATCCGATCAACAATGACCCAAATAGAGTCATGTCTCATTCGAGTACGAGTCAACCCCACAACAAAATCCATATTCACCTCCTCCCACTTCCAAGTGGGAAGATCTATATCTTGTAACAAACCTCATGGTTTTTAGTGCTCGACTTTGACTTGCTGATAGTTTGGACAGTTAGCCACAAAACCCGCTATATCCTTCTTCATGCCATTCCACCAATAGACCTCCCGCAGATCGCCATACATCTTGGTGGCTCCGGGATGAACAGAATATTGCAAACCATGGGCCTATTCTAGAATATGATCTCTCAAGCCATCAACATTCGAAACATACTATCTACCTTGGTACCTAAGCATCTTATCTCCCCCAAGGGAGAAAGCCTCAACAAACTTGTTGAGAACCGATTATTTCAACTCCATCAAAACAAGATCAAGTTGTTGCTTAGACTTCACATCAACCACAACAGATAATTTGGAACTATGGTGAACCATGAATCCACCCTTCGAAGAATCTACTAGTTGGACACCTAAACAGGCCAACCTATGCACATCGCGAACTAGCTCTTTCTTCTCATCTTCTACATGAGCCACACTACCCACAATCATTCGGCTTAAGGCATCGGCAACTAAATTAGCTTTGCTAGGGTGTTAAAGGACACTCATATCATAATCTTTCAAAAGTTCCAACCACCTCCTTTGTCAGAGATTCAAATCCCTTTGGCTAAACACATATTAAATACTCTTGTGGTCAGTGAACACATCAACATGGACCCCATATAAGTAGTGCCTCCAAACTTTCAAGGCAAAAACTATCGCCACCAATTCTAGATCATGGGTGGGATAATTCTTTTCATGTACTTTGAGTTGTCTCGAAGAATAGGCAATCACCTTGCCATGTTGCATAAGAACACATCCCAAACAAACTCAAGAAGCGTCATAATAAACCACAAACCCATCAGTACCCTCTGGTAAGGTCAACACCGGAGCAGTGCTGAGTCTATCATTCAACTCTATGAAGCTCTTCTCACAAGCCTCATACCACTAAAATTTGGATTTCTTTTGAGTCAAGGCTGTTAACAGAGAAGCAATTGATAAGAAACCTTCAACAAATCTTCTATAATACCCGACCAAGCCCAAAAAGCTTTGTATATCAGTGGGACTCAGAGGTCTAGGACAATTCTTAACCACATCAGTCTTCCTAGGATCAACCTCTCTACCCAGGCTTAACACTATATGACGGAGGAATGCAACCTACCTTAGCCAAAACTCGCACTTGCTAAACTTAGCATACAATTGTTGGTCATTAAGTACTTGCAAAGTTATCCTTAAATGCTCCATGTGATCACCCTTACTCTTGGAATAGATCAAAATATCATCAATAAAGACGATCACAAATGAATCAAGGTATTGTCTAACCACCTCATTGATAAGATCCATAAAAGCTGTCGGAGCATTGGTTAGACCAAAAGACATCACTAGGAATTCAAAGTGACCATACCTAGTTCGGAAGGCTGTTTTAAGAATATCAGCATCTCTCACCCTTAGTTGGTGATAGCCCGAACGTAAGTCAATCTTTGAAATATAGCTCGCCCTTTGGAGTTGGTTAAATAAATCATCAATTTTGGGGAGCGGGTATTTATTCTTAATAGTGACCTTGTTCAGCTGGTGATAATCAATGCACATCCTAAGGGACCCATCCTTCTTTTTCACAAATATTACCGGTGCACCCCATTGAGATATGCTTGGTCGAATAAAACCCTTATCCATCAAATCCTTGAGTTGAACTTTTAACTCTTTCAATTCAGCCGGGTCCATCCGATAAGGAGGAATAGATATGGGTTTTGTATCTGGTATAAGATCAATGCCAAAGTCTATTTCCCGTTCTGGAGGAATACCGGAGAAGTCATCAGGAAAAACCTCAGGAAACTCCCTTACTATGGTAACCAACTCTAAAGGAGGAGTCTCGGACTCAACGTCCTTAACCCTTACTATATGGTAGATATAACCCTTAGAAATCACTTTACAAGCCTTTAGACACAAAATGAATCGACCTCTAGGAATTGAATTTTCCCCCTTCCATTCAAAAATAGGCTCATCAGGAAACTGAAATCTCACAACCCGAGTTCTATAATCAACGGAGGTGAAACAAGCATGCAACCAATCCATCCCCAAGATGACATCAAAGTCCAACATATCTAACTCTACCAAATCAACACAAGTGATTTTATGAGGTAAAGAAATAGGACAATTTCTATAGATTCTTCTTGCAACAACTGAGTCACCAACGGGGGTGGACACTGAATAAGGTTCTATAAGAGTTTCGGGGAGTACGTCAAATTTCATAGCTACCAAAGGTGTAACAAAAGATAAAGTAGCACCATGGTCTAACAATGCATAAATATCAATGGAAAATACTTGGAACATACCGGTGATGACATCTGGGGATCCCTCTTGATCAATGCGAGATTGGAGAGCATAGAAGTGACTCTTCTTCGAAGCATCTGAATTAGAACCACTTGGAGGGGCTTGATTACCCTCTCTTCCCTTGGCCGAACAGGTTGGCCAGTCTTTCAATAGGTGTCCACCCTTTCCGCATCCATAGAACACGTCCATACCGACAAGACAGTTACATTCATGCTTATTACCACATTTTGCACATATAGGCCTCTCTACATAAGAATCACCTCCACTACCACCCTGTGGCTTAGGAATGGGCGCCTTTTGTTTGTTGACATTAGAAGTGTTAGTGGTACCTTGATTAGAAAACCTCTTCTTACACTTTGGTTTGCCTTGGACCTTAAATGTACCCTTAGACGAATTGCTATCATCTACTATTGACCTCTTCACTTCTCTACCAGCCTACCTGAGCTTTTCTTCCTCGATTTGTTCGGCATGAACCATAAGGCATGAAATGTTCATGCTAGGAATGAGCATTGCCAAACAACACTCGTTTACCACCAAGGCAAATATCCCCATAACATATTTATTCATCTTGGCCCTTAAGTCTGCCACTAAGGTTGGAGCATGCTTAGAGAGCTGGGTGAACTTCAGGCCATATTCTTTCACACTCATCCCTCCTTGGCGAAGATTTATGAATTCCTACATCTTTCTCTCCCTTAATTCTAACAAGAAAAACCTATCAAGGAAGACCGACTTGAAAGCTTCCCAATCAATCGGACCCCTCCCTCACACTTCTCTTCCCCTTCCACTATTCATACCAAACCTGAGCTACGCCCTTCAACTGGTAGGCGGCCAATTCCGCCTTCTCACGATCAGTCACTCCCATAGCGTCAACCACCTTTAATACTTCGGCTAGAAAGCTTTGTGGATCTTCATCAACTTTGGAGCCATAGAAGGTAGGGGGATTCATTCTGGTGAAATCCCTAATCCTGGAAGCGGTTGTGCTAGCATTCGGATTCGGTTGAACTCTTGCATCCCTAGTGACTTGGGCTGTCAACGCCTGAGTAAAAGTCTGGAGAGCCATCCTTATCTCCACATTAGTCATAGCTCCCGCTTCATCAGGAACTTGATGATTCAGAGGAGCTTGGGGAGGATTCCCCGCAATGACATTCTCCTCTTGCCCTCTCCTTGCATTACCTCTCCTTGTACTCATTTCCTATAATCGCAAGAAAAGGATTAGAAAGGAGGTCATAGGGCCTGAATTTTCAAGCACAAATAGAGAGTGATAAAAGAAGGGAAAATTCCTAAGCATCCTATAGCCTCTCGCTCATAAGTGTGGCGCACTTCACACTCATGAACAAGACACTATTATACGTGGTTTCATGAGACATCAATCCTAAATATTATTCCCAAAACCTTATGCTCTGATACCAAGTTTTTCACGACCTGGTGTTACCCCCAAGACGTAACATGGCGTAGTTGACCCTGAAGGGGTCGCATACGAGCCTTTAGCATAATCATAAACATAATGTCGTAAGAAATAGTGTGGAATATTAAAACTTATCTAAATAGAAGTCGAAACTTCAAACTCCATATAGAAAAAGTTATGGAAATACTAGACTTGTCTCATTAACCATCTAAACATAAGAGTACAAAATTAGAGACATAACCCTTAACATCAATGAAAGTCTTAACATAAGAAAGTACTAATAAAACTAAGACTGAAATGGAACATCTGGTCCTCGAACTGGAGGACTCACCAAAACTTAGGGAATAGTCGACCCAAGCTTTAATTTGAAGAAGAAAGTAATGAATCAATGTCCGGGACTTACACTCATAGTATGAAGAAAAGAAGGGGTTAGCAGAAATATGTACTAAGTATGGAAACATGCATAAAATCATTTAAAGATGCTAAACAGGACATTTATCTTGGAAGTATGCATTTTCAACAAAAAAGACACGCTATAGTCACAATACACTCGTAACATATTAGTATCAATACCTTAGCAACCTCTAAGAACACTTGTGCAATGTATGGTTGGCATCCCATAATGCCAACCTTACTAAGCATCCCTTTGAAGCCACATATTCATTAACATCACCTTCAAGCTTACCATAATCCATAGTCATACATGAGGAATTTTACAAGTACATGAAACTAAACATAAGGAAAGTGACCCATTCATATCTTATCATACCATAAGGAAACCATTCCATAACATCCTAATAAGTCCTCTTGTGCAATGTGAAAGTGAAGTCCCATACCCCCACTCCTACCAAGTAAACCCATTAAGAAATCATAGTATAGTTCCTATCATATTCATTATCTTATTATTATTAGGGAAAAATTTCCATAACCGACATAGACCATGTGAGCTACATGGAATCCAATGTCATATAACCCCACGCCGAAAGAAGGTGTTCTGCTTGCCGAAGGCAGAACTAATCATATTTAGCTTCTAAGTAGATCGACTTGCTAAGTCCTATGTTTGGCACATAGTTATGGGATAGGGAGATTGCTACTAGAAACCCAACCTAATTTCATTAGCGGAGGAGCTTCTATCTCATGAGTTTAATGTAGATGACCCAACCTATTGCATTAGCGGAGGGGCCTTTTCCTCATTGTCCATATCCACTCGGTAATAAGTATTATTTCCCAATAATACATAATTAGTATGGAATTGTATCTACATGTGTGAAGGCATATATTACCCCCCATTCAATACAACTTACTATATAGCTCATAGATTCATTTAAGTGAAGACTACCTTTCACCTTAGAATCATCGTTTTAGGGTGAGTAACTTTCACCTCATTATTCATAGTGTTTTCATGAGAACTAGCCCTTCAGTCAACACAGCAACATCAACATCTTCTTAGAGAATGTATACATAAACATGAGTAAGGATAGGGGAAAATAATCTTGCAACACCACCTCAATTCACACAATAGTCATAGGATTCTCACCTTTCAAATGAGTTCATAAGTTCATCAATAACTATCAACAATCATGAACAATCCTTCATAGTTTTCCCCTTGCAAGGTCATGAACCAAGTCTCACACTTACATTTAGGATATACTATCATCAACATGAATAACGCAAGGTTTCATAACCAAATTAACATAACCACAATACATAGTAGAAATCACCTTTCATCAATACCTTCATTGAAATTTATGAAATTGGGGTCATGGGGTAGTCCATGGGTTCATGGGGAGTTTTTCTACCAAATCACCATTAAAACATTAAATCATCCATAATATACTTCAAATAACATAATCAAAACATTTTTAGGAAGAACCCATGACTAGAATGATAACCCTAGTTTTTGAACAATAAAACCCATTTTCGAAATCAAGTTGAGAGGGCCGCATTGAGGAAAGTATTCCATGAATCAAGGTTCCCATACCTTAATTGAAGCTTTGCCCATGAATTGGAGTTGAGGAGATGGATTCTTGAGCCCTAATCTTCATGTTCTTGGTGGTTCTTCAATGGAGAAACTCTAGAGAGAGAAATATTGAGAGATGGGTGGAGTTCTAGAGTTTCTTCTTTTATAAAGTGGGAGTAATTAAAATTGAAGGAATTTTACCTTAAAAAGTATTTATAATTATTAGGAAAAGAGTGGGAAAGTGTGGGTTCATGTTTTGGAAAGATTACATAAAGACCCCAACTTAAAACTTAAAAACTAAGGAGATCCAAGCTGAAGCTTTCCCTTTGGCACCCTTGGATCTCCAAGGGCACTAGGCGACTCGCCTAATGAGCCCTTGGCTCGCCCAAAGTTCCAGTAGTCTCCATAAATGGGAAGTTTACTAGGCGAAGGGGAGGGTCAATGGGCGAATCACCAACCCATTGGGCGACCCTCAACCCATCTCACCCATTTTTCCAATAGCATGGCTAGAAGGGAGAGCCCACTAGGCGACCCAAGTGAACTTTGGCGCATCGCCAAGTCACTTGAGTGACCATGCTGCCAATCTCCCACTTGAATTTATACGAATCCCACATGATGAGGCTCTAGTTCAACTTATCATTTTTGCGCATCGTTACATCAATGTAGTTAAAATGTAAGGTTAGAATCCTAAAATAACTTCCCTAACTTAGTACTAGGGTATTAGTGCCTAAACGTCAAGGCATGACCCCCTAGGACCCTACCTCCCATGGGTCCTTGAGGAGGACCCAAGGGAAGGTCCAAAAAGTTGTAAAATACGGCATAAACCACGATTGGGCACCCACGAGCCGTGGGTGGAACCATGCTCCATGGTTAGGAGGCATAGTTTTTCTTCCCAAACCAGCCCAAAAACATCCATGTTCTAGTTCCATTCCACGAGCGTGCAGTACGGTCCGTGGACCAACTCACGCCCCGTAGAAGGGTCTCGTAGATAAGGCCTGAAGGCTGGCCAAGATGACAAGCTCCAGCCCCTAACTATGACTGATCAGTACTGTCCGTGGTTCCAACCACGCCCTATGGTTGGGGTCTCGTGGATGGGGGCCCGGGAAGCTGTCTTAAGTTGGTCAAAGGTGCAAACATTTCATTAATTCCTAAATTAATTATTAAAGGTTGGTGGGGGGGTTTAAATTGGTTATTTTGACATATATAAGTGTATATTAACTATTAAACAACTCTTTTAACTCCTCACAACTCACAAACTCAAACTCAACCAACTTCCCTCCCAAAAGATTCTCTCTCTAGACTCCATTGAAGAACAAAGAAGGAGGTCAAGATTAGGGTTCAAGCTCCAAGCTTTTCACTCCAATTTCTTGGGGAAACATCAATTAAGGTATGGGAGACTTGATTCATGGAACACTTTTTTCCATGAAACCCTTCAACTCTTTGATTTTAAATTCATCAAAACTAGGGTTTTCATTCTAGCCATGGGTTCTTCTTAAAAATGATTTCATAATGTTAATTGTCTTATATTATGGATGATTTGATGTTTAATGGTGATTTTTATCGTAAAATTCCCCATGAACCCATGTACTCCCCCATGACCCCAATTTCATGAATTGTGATGGGTGTGTTGATGTAAGATGATTACTATGACTTGTATCTATGTTAATCTAGTTATTGAATCTTTTTTTATTCATGCCTATTGTAGTATATTTAGGTGTAATTGTGGGACATGATTCATAACCCTTGAGAGGGGGTAAATTGCTAGGGTTTATACATGTTGATGAATGTTGTGTATGGACTCATGATTCACTTAGAAAGTGAAGATCTTATCACTATTGTGTAAATTGAGGTATTGTTGAAAGGCCATTCTTCCCTAACCCTTACACTTGATTATGTATGAATTGTCTAGGATTATGATAATGTTGTTGTGTTGATTGAAAGTCTATTCTCATGAAAACACTATGAATATAATGTGAAAGGTTTACTCACATGGGAATGATTCTAAGGTTGAAAGGGCATTCTCACCTAATGAATCTATGAGCTATTTATGATGTATGTTGGTTTGAATACCTAGTGCATTCTCTTATGAACATGAACTTAAATAAAGGCTTAATATGACTTTTAAAGGGAATTGTGCTTAGCACCAAGTGGATATGAACAATGAGATAGGAAGCTTTTACGTTTAGCAAGTCCGGCTTCCAAATATAGGTTATCTCATATGTAACACCCCTCAAAATTAAGTAGGATAAAGTAGAGTCTCACACAGGTTTTATGCATTAATAACTTGTTAAAATAATGAAGAATAGCCTTTTAAGTCAGTTTAAAGAGTTTGGAAGTCAAACGTTAAGGGACGACCAAGACGTTCACAAACTAGTCTTTTACGTGTTGCTGTGTTCTAGTATATTGATGAGTTGAGAATTATGGCTTTATGGGCAAAGTTATGGGTTGATCCCTTTGTTTATGGGATTGTACTTAGATTATGTTTATGTTATTGAATTACATTGTTGATTCCTATTGCTATCTATCTCAATTAATTATGAATTGTTGAGGATTGATCCATGGTGATCATGGCTTGGAGAATTGGTAAGTTGACATAACTTCTAGTCTATAGTATGGGAATTGATATTGTGTAGTTTGACCCACTTATGATGGTGATGTTTACTTCTTGTCTATTTATGCATGTTAAGATCATGGCCTTGAAGGCAATAGATGTGAAGTGAATTTATGATTATGATGCATATGTTTATGAAGATATGCTATAAAGGTTATGTATGAAATCCTCAATGCTAGCATCATGTTTAAAGTGTATTGATGATGAGGAGTATAATGTGAATGATAATGTTAGGGATAAGGTGTGGTATAAATGATTTATTACTATTGTGGAATGACCCCTACCTATATGACCCCTATATGAATGTGTGATCATATACATGTTAGGAGTACCTATTCAATGTTGAATGTGTCCTTG
>JAJOOR010027056.1:0-15407 GCA_036250505.1 Solanum acaule
CCCCCCCCCCCCCCCCCCCCCAAACCGAAATTCTCAATAATTTATCGAATCTGAAATTTCAGAAAATATACACCTTACCATTGATATACTAAAGCCTCTCTTATAGCATATATTCAAAAACCCAGAGGAAAAGACTGGCAAAAATGTAGCAGTAGCTTCCTCTTAAAATGTTATGTTTCACTTCAAAGAAACAATCAATCAAAATGTATAGTCTTCCAGTCGGTCTTAAATTGAATCAAATTTAAAACTAAAAACTAAACAATGAGTGTCGATTGGTTGGAATGTTTTTTTCCTTTATAAGCATCCAGGAAACAACTACACCTCAAGTTCGGTATTATTCTTACACCGCATTCAATATGGGATACCAATCTCGGATAAAACAAACAAATGACATAAACACCTTTCTCCGTGGTTCTTTATAAAGACCAACTTTAAATTGTTTTATATTATACTCTGTAGATCCTATTTTTAATCCAATGAACAAAATATCTACTCAAAAACATATATCCATTAAATAATTCCATCATTAACAATCCCCATACTATATAACCCGCATTATAGTCCTGGTATAACTAGTTTGCAAACTAAACTAACCCTAAAATTTCTTCCTTGCATAGCTAGTCATGTATTTCCTTTCTTTCAAACTAACTATCCCACATTCAGCATATTAACAACTATGACTATCCAACTAAGGGCGGAGTCAAGTAGGGCCGAGGACAAAAATTTACATTGAACCCCCTTTCATTTTCTTCATATTTTGAACCCGTTAGTGAAAATCCTAACACAGACAATGTATTCAAAAACTTACAAGCATATGAGAAGTGATAAAAAACAGTTCTGTACAAATAAAAATTCACATCAGAAACAGACTGAACCAGAAGAAGAAACAAAGCAAGATTTTGAAGACCCAGAAAGAAAGAATCATACTTGAGCACCAGATAGTACTGAGGCAATCGATAAAGCAATGCTAGGCTTCTCCGCTACCTGCAAATTCCCCAAATACTTAATCAAAAACTATTAACGAACCAAAAAAATTATTTTTTTGAGCTTTTGATGAATTTATGAGTACAAATTAAGCAAAGGGGTGATAATTTCTCTTACCATGAGAACTTTTGGAGCCATTTTTGCTGAAAATTTCTCAATTTTGGAGTAACACTTGACCTGTGCGCCAAAGGGTCCTTAATGATCCAAAGTTGTAGAGATTATCTCGAGTTATTAGTGTGTATTTTGAATTTTTTATGTAAAGATATTTATGATTTTATTTGATTAAATTTTTAAATAAATTAAAATTAAAATCAAATAAAAAAGAAATAAGAAAGCATAATTAAAATAATGATAATGAGGAGATTAGTGAAAGAGATTTCTCTCTACCTGGTGAGTTTTTCCTAATTTATCCTTTAATTATGATTAAAAAGCTTAATAAATAAAATTAAATCTAATTCTTTAAATTTTAAATAACATGTATCATTCATTTAAATATATGTAATTGAGCAAATAGAAAGGATATGTAATAAAGATGAGTCAAATCCCTAAAATTTGGTAAATGAGCCTCCTTATTTTATAATGTTTCTTTAAATAATTACACAGTATTTAATTTTAATAGACAATAACTATATAGTACTATAATTAAAAAGATCCGAATTAAAATAGTAACATGGGACATTGTATTTACTCAATAACCTCTCTATATAAAACTTTTTTGAGTTTTGGGATAAAATTTGAGCTAATCTTTGTGTTTGGGTACAAGGTATGCACATCCTACTCCTTTTTATTTCTTTCTTATTGCTTTGGGGTTTAAAAAGATGAAGTTTATTGGTTTCAATTTGAAGATTTACCATAGGGTTTGAGGAGGGTAAAGTGTATCGTGATATTATTATTATTAATTAAGGCTATCTGAATTAGTAACTTTTGTACAAGTCTGCAATATTTGTCTTAAGAAATTCTCAAATATGTACCTTAAAATTAAGGGCTAGAATACAGGTTGTTGAAGAAGTGTAGGGACATTGGCTTCTTCGACATGTATTTTAGCCCTTTTGATGAACTTATGAGTACAAATTAAGCGAAGGGGTGATAAAGTGTAGGGAGATGTTACCCCTATTAATTGAGGCTATCTGAATTAGTAAATTTTGTACAAGTTCATTATATTTGTCTTAAGAAATTCATCGAATACATATTGTTGAAGAAGTGAAGTATCCTTTTGTAGCGACATCTGTTTCTACAGGTAAGCCCAAATGGGTAAAGAAGTTTTCTCTGTCTGTGCCTCTCCGCGTAGGCTGCTCCTCCACATTTAGGCAGTTTTGAAGGCCGTGGTTATATCTGCCAATAATTTTAGTAAGTTTTTTTATCTCAAGATTTTGGGTTGTATTGATGATCAAGAAAAGTCTTTCGAGCTTCTTCATCAATTGTAAAATAAGAAGAACAAAATATCTTTCGCGATGATTATTTAGTTTTGGGCAAACAAAGTCCTTACTTGTATTCCACCAATAAGTCATAGAGCTTTTTCCTATCCTTTTTTCTGCATAGACTTGCTTCGCAGCTGTGTCAAAAGCCAGTTGAGTTTTACTCATTATAAAGCATTTCGCAAGTTTGAATCCCTACAAAAAGTCCGTCCCAACCATTTAGCCGGAAAAGAAAATAAATGGGGTAGAAGTTAAGTTTCTATTGAATTGAGTAAGATCATGCCCATGAAAAAGATTGTTTTTTTAAAGTCTTTGTAGCGGTGCTCTCCAGTTGTGCTTGTTCATTATCTTAGTGTGCTCAATATTGGATGTTTTTTTATAGCTTCATTTGAGATGTTGAATTCTTTGTTTCTTGTGTTTCCTTCAGATCCTATCATTGAGGGTAACCTTACATGGTGGATTATCTTTAGTTCCATTCCCTTGTTTTGCATGGGCTTTTGTAACATCTCGCAACTAGAAAGAACTAGAAAGAAGTTTAAAATCTGGAAATAGTCATTTTTGGAACATATAAGGAAATCTGGAAAATTTTAAGCAAGTTAAAGTGAGTTTTTGGTCAACTTCAAACGACCATAACTCCTAGCTCAGGATGAATTAGGTGTAGTTCCAGATATGGTTGGAAAGCTCTTGGAATGATCTTTCCAACGCTGCCGAGTTTATGCGATTCTGAGTTCGTATGAGTAAGTTATTCCCTTTGGAAGTTGGGCTGTTGGATTAAGAAAAGTCCAAATCCGGATTTGTGAAGGGTAAATTAGTCTTTTCCTTACCTAATTTGCCTATTTCGTTTTTAGGAATTAATTGGGGTAAAACAAGACTTTATTCAGTTTAGAAAAATTAGAATTTACGCTAGGGCTTGGAGAGGAGAAGAAAGAAAAGAAAAGAGGAGAGAAATCAAGAAATCGCCAAGAACGTTCAAGCTTTGCGAGTGGAATTCGTCGGGGGTGATCCATACAAGGTATGTGAGATCACATAGTGTTGGGTTAGTTCACCCACACGCCAAACTTGTTTCAATTCAACAAAATTGGAGTTGTTTGAATGTTAAGAAAGTGAAGTTCTTGAAAAACATTGTTGAATTCTTGTTGGTTGATTGTGAATGCCTAGTGTTGATTTGATTCGTGTTTACGGGTTGCTTTCGAGTTTAATCTATTGGGTATCGAGGGTACTAATGATCCTAAGTGTTTGGGGAAAGAACTATGGAAGTTTAGAGGGTTTAGAGATGAAAAACGAAGGAGAAAAATCGGGGATTTCTGGGCAAAGGCTAGGGGTGTCGCGCCTACCAGAGCGCCACAAAAGTTCCTCTAAATTTTGGCCTTTGGCGCGTCGCACCAGCCAGAGCGCCTCAGGAAGTTCTCTGAACTTTGAGGGTTGGCGCCCCGCACCTCTTAGAGCGCCAGGGACACGAGTTCTCCCCATTCGTTCCCCACCTTTTCGTACTTGTTCCTAAGCGATGTACCTATGTTTTCTAGTTGATTCCAACACTCTAAGGTACATTCAAACATCATGAAATCATCCATAAACATGAGATCATGAACCTTGAATCCATAATTCAATTCAAGGAAAGTTAGGATCAAAGTCAAAGAAGTTAAGAGTCAAGTCTAGAAGTTAAGAAGCAAGTTGAAGCAAAGTTTCTTAAAGTTTTCAAGAGTCTTTAACAAACGTTTTAACTTTTTTTTAAGGCTCAAGTTTCAAGTTAAGAAAAGAGTAAAGAGTTGAGTTCATTTCTCAAAAAGCTATAAGGGAATAAGTATTCCCAAAGAGTTTATAAATGTTTTCACATTTGAGCAAGAAAAGGGAACATCATTTCCAAGAGAGCTTTTATACTAAGTTTTGAGTAATTATCTCAAACCAAAGAAAGAAGATTGTTTTTAAAACATATGAGCTAAGTATATTTTTGGGAGTAGTATTGAGCACCGATATGGGGATGCGAGTTCATATTAACTCAAATCTCCATAAACCATGTAGCCATCATGGGTAGTAAAGGATCATACTTTTTAGATGACTCTTTAAGATGCTTTTAGCATAAACTAGTGGATCACTAAGTTAAGTAGTTCTATATGACGGCAAAGTATAGGACAGTCTGGCAGCGTGATGGTAAAAACAATGTATCACCACTTAGGCTCATAGTGGTGGTGGTCGGTTAGAGAAACTCCCACAGTAGTAATTGCATGGCTCCTCAAGGGGTTCTACTTAGTATGAATGGGGTTATGGGACTTCATTCATGCATTGCACAAGTAGATTTTGAGAGGGAGCATGGTATGCCTTTTATGATATTATGATTTTGAGTTAACATCATGTTTTAAACAGTTTTCCGTTTTCTTTATATTGCACTTGTTTTAAACTGCTTTATAATGAAATGAGTTCAGTTAAGTTTATTCATGAATTGAGAAGAGCCAAGGTAAGTGTTTCTTTCAGAATCTTTTCAAGCCTATGTTATGTTTAGCATTCCAATTCGCATACTTGTGCATTCAATGTACTGATGACAGTTGGCCTGCATCGTATTATGATGCAGACACAGGTAACCAGGATCAGCATCCAATGCCTCGTTGATAAGGTTTAGCACTCCGAGTCAGTTGGTGAGCCTCCTTGCATTCTGGAGGACTCTTTTATCATTTGTTTTCTAGTTTTCAGTTGTTAGGATGATCGGGTCCTGTCCCGACATCCCTTTTGTTTTAGAGCCTTCATAGACAGATAGTATTAGTTATTTAGTCTTATTCATTTAAGTTGTATACGTTTAAGACTTGAGATGCCATTTTTGGCTAAGTTATTATCTTTTAAGTTATTGCATGAGTTATATCTCTTGTGTTTAAGTCTTCTGTTGAGTAAGTATGCCAGGCCAAGGGTTCGCTTAGGGCCAACAATGGTTTCCGAGTGCCGGCCACCCCCAGGGTGTAGGCTCGGGGCGTGACAATTTCGAAAAAAAATAATACGCTAAATAAATTAAAATAAAATATAAAAATTAATTTCTCTTATTAAATTAAAAATAAAATCCCAAAATAATTTATCTTATTTTATTTGTAATTTCCATGTCAATATAAGAGTCTAGTCTTTGGATTGATAAAACATTGATGAGTGAAATGAAAAAATTTAGTGGGTCCCATGTAGAGCCGTCAAAACGGGCTTAGCCTATAGGGTCGACCCAACCCTGCCCCTTTTTAGGATAGGGTTGTGATATGATTTTTCAAGCCCATTTAAAACTAGAGCCCGACCCATATAAGCCTTTGGCCCTTGATGCTTGATCTGGGCTAGGTCAAAACTTTTTATTTAAGGGTAACTTACAATAATCTCACTAGTATATAATCTAATTACTTAAATATACACTAGGTTGTAATATTATGAATCTTACTAGATTTTGGTACGTGTACGTCCAGATACATGTATCACGGAATATATGGACTTAAAATAAGGTTAATTTGTTCTAGATACACTCTATCCAAGTAGATTCGCATGTATCTAGGATACATAGACAAATCGTGTGCCCTCGCCTCCCTCCCATCTTGCTTGACAGTCTTTTATCTCACTCGTGTATCTGATATGCGAGATACATGCTAATTACACTATATTTTATACTAGTGTTATTGAAACAACATCATTATTTACCATATTTGATTTGAAAATCTTCTTATTTTCTTAATGTCATAAAATTATAAGTTTGAAAAGAAAAAAAGAAAGGCTAGCCCGCACCGACCCCCGGCCCTTCTAAGGTTAGGTTGGGTTGGGTTGAGCATTTCCAGGCCCTTCCAATGATGGGCCGGCCCGTCTAGCCCTTCAAACTCCTTGGTCCGCAAGGCTTGGACCTGGTGGGGTTGCCCTTTTAGACAACTCTAGTCCCGTGTAATCATGAAACTGGTTGTAAAGGACATTGATGATTTTTGATGATTTAAGCAAAGGGCTAAGTTGGCCAAGAGATCAAAAAAGCAAACAAAATCAAAAACTCTAACGTGATGATGTGTCTTGTAGAAATATAGGTCACGTTGAACAAATTAAATATGAAATGACTAAAGTATCCTAGACTCAAATTTTAAAGACGAAAGCATTTAAAGCAAAGTTAAGTAACTGTGCAGAAAAAGTATGCAGGTAAAAAGGAAACACGTGTTTTTGTCCAACAAGCAAAAATATACAATCATTTTAAAGCTTAGGAAACATGAAATACCATAAATAACCAGAAAAAATGGAGTGAAGGACAAAAGAAAAACTGTAAAAGAAAGCTTCAGAAAAAAATTCAAAGTTTCTCTGCGACTTCTCTTTTGTGGACCCGTAATTGATTCAGATAAAGTCTAACAGTACTTGGTGTACTCCACTTTTATGGAAAGACTATTAATAGGTGCATATTTTAAAAAAAAATACGTATATAATTTTCACCTAAAGACCAATTTGTAAAGAAGAAAAAGAAGATGTAATCTAAAGCAAACAACTCTAATGTGATGATGTGTCTTGTAGAAATATAGGCCACGTTGAACAAATTAAATATGAAATGACTAAACTATCCTAGACTCAAATTTTAAAGACAAAATATTTGCCAACCCATTCTTCTAATATATATAAAAGTATCAGTTAAAGCAAAATTAAGCAATTAAAGAGGTAAAAAGGAAACACGTGTTTTTGTCCAACAAAAAATCATTTTAAAGCTTAGGAAACATGAAATACCATAAATAACCCTGGTTGGAAGCAGGCATTGCCATATATTGTAGTAACACTTTTTGTAACAAATATCCCAACTACCAAAGAAAACAGACATAGCAAGTATTTTGTTTTCCTTTAATAACTACTTATAGAATATTCAAAGTCCTTTCCGCACTGCATATCAAATAGCCGCAATCTCAGAAGCACTGGGCCAAAAACATATCTTTTATCTACTTTATTAAATTTTTAAACAAAAATCAAATCAATTATTAAGTAATGAAGAGATTAGAGAAAGAGATTTCTTTCTTCTTTAATTATGATTAAAAAGAATGTTAGTAGTATTATATTTAAAAATCAAAATATAAACTTAATTTTAAAAGATCCGAATTAAAGCTAAATAGAAATAGGTTAATAACATCGATCTTTACATATCTTAGTGTTCTGGGTACTGAAAAAGAATCCATTGATTCTAATTCTATTTTTTTTCTTGGGGTTTAAAAAGATTTAAGTTATTTCAACAAAAAAATTTAAACATGCTTCTTTGTTTTTGCTAATGTTTTCTTCTTTTAACCTTAGTTTTAACAAAAAACAATATACAACCTTGATTTATTTCAACTTGTAATGTTTTTTTTTGGTAACTGTAATTGTATTACCAGATTTTCAAATATGTACAAATTTGAAGCTTAGGACATGGACATAATCCCAAGTCTCAAAGCCATCACCTTTGCCTTGTCCAGGCTCTATGCTAGAATTTCTACTAAGGATAAAAATTTAGTTTATGCATTGCACTAGTCAGTCTAGGATTCATGCTACTTCTACAATGAATTTCCTGAATGATTTGCTTTATAATTTCCTCTATGCTCCTCTCCCTTTGTTGAAAAATTCTGTGATTTCTCTCTTGCCATATGTAATAAAGAGTTGTTGCTAATGTCATTCTATACACTTCATCTTGTAGTGATTTCCTGTTAGCATGCATTGTTGCCCATTCTATTTCTTCATTCCACCTTGCACTACTTCTGGTGATGGACAACCATTGAAGTAGTCTTTGACATATCACAGTTGTCACACTGCATGCAAAAAAATAGGTGCTGGTGTGTTTCAGGTTCTGCTTTGCACATTGCGCAAATTGAATCAGTGTTTATCCCCCATTTGTCTAGCCTATCTTTTGTGTACAATTGTATAGCCAAGTATAGGATGAATGTCCATTTGAGAATGCCTTGATTGTTGCATATCATTTTTCTCCATGGCACCTTGCTCAGCTAACCTCTAAGTGTTTTGTACATGTCCTTAATTGTGAATGTTTCAGCCTCCATAACCTCTGTCACTTGTAATCCTGCTTCTGATATCCAATACCCTGCTTGTAGGATTTTCCTCACAATCCAAGAAGCTTGTTTAGCTTGCACTTCTCATGGTCTCCTATCTTTGATGTAGTAAGTATGGACCCATACTATCCATAACTTATCCTTTTTCTTAGACAGGTCGCACAAATATTTGAGTATTGCTGCTTTATTCCACACATACACATCTGTAATATTCAGTCCACCAGCAACCTTTGGCCAACATAATTTATCCCATGCTACAAGAGCTTTTCCTTTAGTTTGTGCATCACCATTCCATAAGAATCTCTTGCATATAGTTTCTATCTGCTGCAACACTTTCTTTGGAAGGAGAAATACTTGTGCCCAGAATGCTTGAATGGATGTTACCACACTTTGTACCAACTGGAGCCTCTTTGCATAAAATAGAAATTTCACTGTCCATGTGTTTATTCGTCCCAACATCCTGTCTAGTAATGGTTGACATTGGCTTATTGACAATTTTTTGGAACTTAAAGGGACTCCAAGATACCTAAAAGGTAACTTGCCTTTTGTGAAACCTGTATGTTGTAGTACCAGCTGTTGATCTTGCTCTGACACTCCACCAAAATACACATAACTTTTGGCCTGATTTTCTATTAAACCTGATACTTGTAATGTTAACTTCATTAATTTGGTATAAATATCTAACATAAATAAAAAAAATTATCGAAAGGAAATATGCATATTTCCACAAATAAATATTAAAAAAATGTAGAGCTCTTGTTGTTGTTTGGCTTTTAATTGGAAGAAGGTCTGAATTTATCAGTTTACTATAGAAGGTCTGATCGACTTAATTATAATTTAATATAGCCATTTGTTATACTTTAATTTGAAGCTCCATTAGAATCGTAAATATAAGGTTATTTTCTAATGATAAGGGGGTACGAATGACCCAAATTATGGCTAATGATAAAGATACTTTAATTTGTACGAGTAGCAGATAATGATGAATATATTATATGTTGATTTATTTTCCTTTAATGTGTTTGCTTTTTTTATATATTAACTTTCCTTAGTGAAAATTTAAGATTTTCTAAATGTTTTTTTTTTTTTTCAAAATTAATTAATTGAGGATATAATATGTAAAAATAATAATTGTTCTTTCTTGATTTGTCAAAATGAACAAGTAGGAAGAACAAAAATAAAATGAACAAATAATTAGAGATTGAGGGAGTATTAGCTAAATACAAAACCTTTTTTCTTTGCTAGGTGAAAATTAATCAACTGAAAATGTAATAGATAGACGTATTCAATTCATAGTTTTAATTAAAAGTTAGTGGTTCGAAAATGTAATAGATAGATGTACATTTAGTATATTGAAGGTCAGAAATATTGCAAGACAAAAGTTAGTAATTGTTAATTGCCATTACTTAAATACTTAAATTAAGAAAAATAAATATAAAAAATATTACATTAAAATATAAACAAAAAAAATACACATTGCATAGAATAAAAGAGGAGAATGTGTATTTTTATAATAGAAGAAATTGATTTTTAAAGTAAAATTATACGTATATAATTCTCACCTAAAGACCAATCTGTAAAGAAGAAAAAGAACATGTAATCTAAAGCAAACAAAATCTAAAACTCTAATGTGATGATGTGTCTTGTAGAAATATAGGCCACGTTGAACAAATTAAATATGAAATGCCTAAAGTATCCTAGACTCAAATTTTAAAGACAAAAGCATTTAAAGCAAAGTTAAGCAACTGTGTAGAAAGAGTATGCAGGTAAAAGGGAAACACATGTTTTTGTACAACAAGCAAAAATATACAATCATTTTAAAGCTTAGAAAACGTGAAATACCATAAATAACCAGAAAAAGTGGAGTGAAGGACAAAAGAGAAACTGTAAAAGAAAGCTTCAGAAAAAAATTCAAAGTTTTTCTGCGGCTTCTCTTTTGTGGACCCGTAATTGATTCAGATAAAGTCTAACAGTACTTGGCGTACTCCACTTTTATGGAAAGACTATTAATAGGTGCATATTTTTTTTAAAAATACGTATATAACTTTCACCTAAAGACCAATCCGTAAAGAAGAAAAAAAAGATGTAATCTAAAGCAAACAACTCTAATGTGATGATGTGTCTTGTAGAAATATAGGCCACGTTGAACAAATTAAATATGAAATGACTAAACTATCCTAGACTCAAATTTTAAAGACAAAATATTTGCCAACCCATTCTTCTAATATATATAATAGTATCGGTTAAAGCAAAGTTAAGCAATTAAAGAGGTAAAAAGGATACACGTGTTTTTGTTCAACAAAAAATCATTTTAAAGCTTAGGAAACATGAAATATCATAGATAATCCTGGCTGGAAGCAGGCATGTGCCATATATTGTAGTAACACTTTCTGTAACAAATATTCCAACTACCAAAGAAAACAGACATAGCAAGTATTTTGTTTTCCTTTAATAGCTACTTATAGAATATTCAAAGTCCTTTCCACACTGCATATCAGATAGCCGCAAGCACTGGGCCAGAAACATATCTTTTATCTACTTTATTAAATTTTTAAACAAAAATCAAATCAATTATTAAGTAATGAAGAGATTAGAGAAAGAGATTTCTTTCTTCTTTAATTATGATTAAAAAGCTTGTTAGTAGTATTATATTTAAAAATCAAAATATAAACTTAATTTTAAAAGATCCGAATTAAAGCTAAATAGAAATAGATTAATAACATCGATCTCTACATATCTTCGTGTTCTGGGTACTGAAAAAGAATCCATTGATTCTAATCCTATTTTTTGCTTGGGTTTAAAAAGATTTAAGTTATTTTAAACAAAAAATCCAAACATGCTTCTTTGTTTTTGATAAATTTTTCTTCTTTTGACCCTGATTTTAACAAAAAACAATATACGACTTTGATTTATTTCAACTTGTAATGTTAACTTCATTAATTTGGTATAAATATCTAACATAAATAAAAAAAAATTATCGAAAGGAAATATGCATATTTCCTCAAGTAAATATAAAAAAATGTAGAGTTCTTGTTGTTGTTTGGCTTTTAATTGGAAGAAGGTCTGAATTTATCAGTTTACTATAGAAGGTCTGATCGACTTAATTATAATTTAATATAGCCAGTTGTTATAACTTAATTTGAAGCTCCATTAGAATCGTAAATATAAGGTTATTTTCTAATGATAAGGGGTACGAATGACCCAAAATATGGCTAATGATAAAGATACTTTAATTTGTATTGAGTAGCAGTCAATGATAAATAAATTATATGTTGATTTATTTTCCTTTAATGTGTTTGCTTTTTTTATATATTAACTTTCCTTAGTGATAATTTAAGATTTTCAAAAAAAATTATTTTTTTTCAAAATTAATTAGTTGAGGATATAATATTTAAAAATAATAATTGTTCTTTTTTGATTTGTCAAAATGAACAAGTAGAAAGGACAAAAATAAAATGAACAAATAATTAGGGATTGAGGGAGTATTAGCTAAATACAACACCTTTTTTCTTTGCTAGGTGAAAATTAATCAACTGAAAATGTAATAGATAGACGTATTCAATTCATAGTTTTAATTAAAAGTTAGTGGTTCGAAAATGTAATAGATAGATGTACATTTAGTATATTGCATGTCACAAATATTGCAAGACAAAAGTTAGTAATGCCATTAATTGTCATGTAAATTACAACTAAGCACACTTCAGACAAAATTACTTAGCTTTAATTAATGAACTTAAATAAAAATTATAGAAATACTTAAATTAAGAAAAATAAATATTATAATATAAAGAATATTACATATATGAAAATGAAAGATTGAAAATAGAAACAAAAAAAATACACATTGCATAGAATAAAAAAGGAGAATGTGTATTTTTATAATAGAAGGAATTGATTTTTAAAGCAAAATTATACGTATATAATTTTCACCTAAAGACCAATCTGTAAAGAAGAAAAAGAAGATTTAATCTAAAGCAAACAAAATCCAAAAACTCTAATGTGATGATGTGTCTCGTAGAAATATAGGCCACGTTGAACAAATTAAATATGAAATGACTAAACTATCCTAGACTCAAATTTTAAAGACAAAATACTGCAATGTTTGCCAACCCATTCTTCTAATATATATATAAAAGTATTCAAAGCAAAGTTAAGCAATAAAAGATGTAAAAAGGAAACACGTGTTTTTGTCCAACAAAAAATATACTACAAACATTTTAAAGCTTAGGAAATATGTAATATCATAAATAACCCTGGCTGGAAGCAGGCATGTGCCATATATTGTCTGCGGAGTAACACTTTCTGAAACAAATATTCAGAAAACAGACAATCTTTTTCAAAGTCCTTTCCGCACTGCATGCCAGATAGCCGCAATCTCAGCAGCACTAGACCAGAAACATATCTTTTATCTACTTTATTAAATTTTTAAACAAAAATCAAATTAATTATATAAAAAAGAAATTATTAAGTAATGAAGAGATTAGAGAAAGAGATTTTGGCCAAATTTTCTGGCCATTTATATAATAACGAAATGTGTCACATAAATTAAGATAAAGAGAGTATATATAAATAAATAAGATAAGAAGAAGATAAAACTTAATAACCAGCGCTTTAACACACGAGAGAAAACAATGATCAAATCACATGTTTAATTAAGAGTCGAAAAATCATACTACAAATATAATTAAGAAAATAGTGATTGTAAGTTTTTTATTTTTTTATTCTCCACTCAGTATTCGATATTCATATTGAAGCTCAATTAAGCCTGAATTCACATTGGAAAGTCCCATATTAAGGGGATAAAGCACTTCCAAAAAATGCGACGAGGATTCGACTCTACGACCGAATGATTATGTCAAACTAATACATAAATATATGAAGAACATGTTTTCAAATGGCACCACATAAATTAAGTTTATTATTATTACCTTATTTATGGATATATAGTTTATAGTCTACTTAGTTACATAATGATTACAGAGGTGAGAGGGCTTGGTTCTCTTCGATAATACTTTTAATTAAGGCTCATGTTAACATATAAAGTATTTCACCAGAAAGAATACATTTGTTTGACTAAACGTTAATATTAGATATTGCTTATTCTTTAAAAGTATAAATAAATAAAATAGTAATCGTTCACTTTCTGTTTTAATCTCAATTAAACAAAATTCAATAACCATTAAAATATGCAATTTCTACTAATGCTTCGGGTTTTGTGTGGAATTGGTCCTATACATGTAAATTGTAGATAGAATGGGCCCATATTTCCGAAGATGAGACACCTTTAACATTATTGAAAATTGTAATGTTAAGGTGCTCAAATGGTGCTCAAATAGACTAAGGTGCTCATATTTCCGTAAGAGATTAAGGTGCTCAAATAGACCAAAATACCCTCTACTACTATCATGTGGGAGCCTCTTTAACTCCCACGCCTATAAAATAAGAGAAGAAGAAGAAGAAGTTATTAACAGACAAGAGAAAAACAAAAAGAACACAACTCCATTTGCATCTCCCCTTCTGAAAAAAAGCATCCAACATGGAACCATGGGAGGCTCGTTTGTGGTATAGGAGCACCATAATCTCTTACGGTGCAACATTTGTGTTCTTAGTTTCTGATATCATTCTTGGCCCGGAAGATGTTGAACCCGTGCATAATGTGGTCATATTGTTTATCTTCAGCAACTTGCTTTCTTTGCCTTTGCACATTCACATTCAGAAAACTACTCCTGGCAGTGCAAATTTGCCAAATCCAATTTCACCGGCACTTGTCAACTTTTCCAAACCTCAAGGGGTGATATTCGGCTGGATTGTGTTGCTCCTCCAACATCATAGGGTACCCGCGGGTCCCTATTTGTTTGGAGCACTGATTTTGGGAGTAATCACTGCCTTTTGCGCCGTGATGCTTCTTAGGCCGGTAGTAACCGATATGGGCATAATGTACACATTATGTTTCCTCTCTATCGGAGTTTCGGTTCAAGATCACCACCTCAATTAGCCGACTTGGATTACATTCGGATTTTGCTGCTTCCTCGTCTATGTGAGAACTTATTTGGAGCATAGAGCTATTGTGGCTGCTGAGGAAGTCGTTGCTGCTGCTGAGAGACAGGCTGTTGCTGAGGAAGTCGTTGCTGCTGCTGAGAGACAGGCTGCTGAGAAAATCGTTGCTGCTGCTGAGAAAGTCGTTGTTGCTGCTGAGAGACAGGCTGCTGAGAAAATCGTTGCTGCTAAGGAAGTCGTTGTTGCTGCTGAGAGACAGACTGCTGAGGAAGTCGTTGTTGCTGCTGAGAGACAGGCTGCTGCTGAGGAAATCGTTGTTGCTGCTGCTGAAAGACAGGCTGCTGAGAAAATCGTTGCTGCTGCTGAGAGTAAGGCTGGCAAACGGACAGGACTGGTTTTACCGAAACCGGTCCTCGTTACCGGATTTCGTTACCGGAACCGGTTTTACCGGAAATTTCCAAAGGTTCCGTCCGGTCCCTTAGTTACCGGATTGGAACCAGTTTGGACCGGACCGGAATCGGTTCTTACCGGATCATTGTGTACCGGTACTTTTTTTTTTTATTAACTTTAATTATTATATAATATTATATTATTAATTAATAAAATTATATTATTAAAAAATTTCAATTTAAAACTTTAAACTTTAAAGTTACTTTAAAGTTTCAATTGAATTTAAGTTTAAATTTTAAACATTAAAGTTTAAAATTGACTTTAAATTTTAAAGTTTATAACTTTATATTGAATTTAAAGTTTAAAATTGACTTTAAAGTTTAAAGTTTATATTGAATTTAAGTTTTAACTTTAAAGTTTAAAGTTTAAAATTGACTTTAAATTTTAAAGTTTATAACTTTATATTGAATTTAAAGTTTAAAATTGACTTTAAAGTTTAAGGTTTATATTGAATTTAAAGTTTAAACCTTAAAATTCAATTTTATATTAAAGTTTAAACTTTAAACTAATATTAAAATAGTTGAAAATTAAATTTCTAAAATGACTTGGATTAAATATAAGA
>JAJOOR010027057.1:0-15598 GCA_036250505.1 Solanum acaule
GAATCTCCCACTAAAGTTATATTACTTTTATATAAGTAAAGTTGAGTTTGTTATTGCTTTATCCTTAACGAACTAAGTTGTTTACACTATTTTACAAGTTTTATATATATTGCATGTGTCTTATTGCTTTATATTGAGTTCGGTTATTCATGAGTTGAACAGAGCCAAGGTAAGAGTTCCTTTGTACTCCTTTCAAGCTTAAGTTGTTGTTTAGTTTTCCAGCTCGCATACTAGTACATTCAATGTACTGATGCCAGTTAGCCTGCATCTTATGATGATGCAGATGCACGTACCCAGGATCAGCATCCAGCACGTCGTTGATCCAGCTGAGCACTCCAGAGTTAGTGGTGAGCCTCTTTGCATTCCGGAGGACTCGGTTATTTTGTTCTCTTAGTTTTGTTTTATTAGGATGTTTCGGGGTCTGTCCCAACATCCATCTCAGTGTTATAGAGGCTCATAGACAAACAGTCAGTTAGTTAGTATTGAGTCTCTCATCTATGTATATACATAAATATTCTATTTTGAGACTCGAGTTGCCTTTTTGGCCAGATTTTATCAGTTGGGTTGTTTTATGACCTTTCATTGCATTGAGTTATTCTGTTGAGTTAAGTTTCCACTGAGTTAAGAATGCCAGGCCAAGGGTTCGCTTGGGGGCCAGCAATGGTCTTCGAGTGTCGGCCACGTCCAGGGTGTAGGCTCGGGGTGTGACATTCTGGAGGACTCCAGTTTTTATGAGTTGTTACTAGTAGTTCTCTTGAGGAGTCACGGGTCTTGTCCCGACACTCATCCTTGTATACAGTAGAGGCTTCATAGATAGATAGTTTTGGAGAGTCTTTCAGTTTTCAGATGTTTTAGTTAAACTTATGTTTCATACTTAGTATATTCGACATAGTTTTGAGATTTAGTAAATTGTTTTTACACATTTATTTCAGTTTGATGTATATGTATGCTCGAAGGAGTCTTCTGCTTGTAGTCAACCAGGATGATAGTTTGCTTAGGACAAGCAATGGTTTCTTGAGTGTCGGTAATGTCCAGGATGTAGGCTCAGATCATGACAATATTTATTTGCAGATGACATAATATTGATTGATGACATGCAAGATAGAGTTAATACTAGGTTGGAGGCTTGGAGACAAAACTCTGGAGTCCAAAGAGTTTAGGTTGAGAAGGCCCAAAAATGGAGTATTTGGAGTGCAAATTCATTGTTGCATTAGATGAAGCGAATGTGGAAGTAAGGTTTTCCACACAAACTATCCCAAGAAATAAACTTTTAAGTATCTTAGGTCGTAAATCCAAGCTAGAGGGACATCAATAATGATGTCACACATTGCATTGGGGAGGCATGGATTAAATAGAGTCTTGCCTCTAGATTCTTGTGTGATAAGAACGTACAACCTAAACTCAAAGATAAGTTTTCTCGAGTGGTGGTTAGACCATTCTTATTATATGAGGTAGAGTGTTGGCTAGTCAAGAACTCACATTTTTAGGGCCAGTCAAGAACTCACATTTTCAGAAGATACATTTTGTAGAGATAGGATGTTGAGATAGATGGGTGGGCGTACTAGAAGCAACAAGATTATGAATGAGGTTATTCGGGAGAAGGTGGGAGTAAACTTTGTGGTAGACTAGATGAGGGAAGTGAGAATGTGATGGTTTGTGCATGTGAAGAGAAGGTGTGCTACGCCCCAGTGGGGAGGCGCGAGAGGTTGCTTATAGGGGTATGCAGAAGGGCAGAGGTAGGCTGAAAAAGTATTGGGGAGAGGTGATTAGACATGACATGACACAACTTCATATTTCTGAGGATATGACTCTAGATAGAAACGATTGGAGATCGTGTATAAGGATAGAAGGTTAGTAGGGGAAGAGTATTGTGTTTCCTAGCGAAGGTTTAGGCTTGTTAGTGTCTATTGTAGTCTAGGCTTATAGCTCTTGTCATATGTTGTTATTGTGTTCGATTATTACACTAATTTGTTGTTATTGTTTCTTTTCTTATTAACTGATATGTTCTCTTCGTTTTTTTTTCTTCTTCTTCCTTTACTTGAGAGTTTGATTCACTTGAGCCGAGAGTCTTTTGAAAACAGTCTCTCTACCTCCATGAGGTAGTGGTAAAGTCTGCGTACACTCTACTCTCCATAAACCTCACGTAGTGAGATTTCACTTTATATGTTGTTGTTGTAAGAAATATACTTGAATGAAGAACTGAAACGTTAAGGTTGGGAAGAACTGAAACGTTAAGGTTAAACAATATACCTACACATGTAATGCAATATATCAAACTGCCTTCCTTATCACAAAAAAAAAAAAATCGAATACAAAGGAATTTCATATGGGGATCAACTAGTGACTACACATGCTAGATTAGAATACACTAACAAGGAACAAAGGGGCAGCGGGATTAGGAACTCAAAATACAAAGATAAAAAAAAACAAATGTCTCCTAGCAAAGCTAGCATGGAGAGCATACAAAAAAATAAGAACCTAACTATAAACAAATCTCTTAAATGGGATCAAGTTTTTCCTTTCTTCTTGTGGAACATCACCATAATTTGAAACCATTATTAGAAATAGCCATAGATTGTAGTGCGGACATTATTAAATACTTAAAGGAAGATTGTCTGAGTGCAGGGATCTAATGTGGCGACCGGAGAACCCTCCGATGCAGCATAGCTATCTAGAAATGAATAAAGTGACAGATATTCTAGCTAAAGAGGGTGCAAAGTTGAAACGCTGAACACCTTTTTGTTATGGACAGTTCCACCATTGTTTGTCATTGGGAATCTAGAAGCAGACAAAGCCAGAACTACTTTTGCTTGGCATGATAAGCCAAATAGTACTACTAGTATATATTGTTATCTACAATTAATGTCCTCTACTAACTTTAGCAGTTTTACTTCATTGTAATGACGCATATTAAGTTATAATATATTAAATCTTTTTGTACCCAAAAGAAATGATGTATTCTTTTCTAGACTTCATATTATTGATGATTTTTCATAAGGTAACATACCTAAGTGTTGTAATAACTTTTCCTATTCCTTCTGATGTAACATAAAAATGAAAAAGACTTGTGAATTGTTGTGACTTAAGAATTGGTAAATGCATCACGCGAAGCACAGACATATTTACTAGTATATATATATATATAAAAATCAGAGAAAGTTAGCTCAAACAGTTCCCTACTAGGAAGGTGAAATAAAAGAACTGGGTAGGAGTAACATTTATAACAAACATAAAAATAAAGAATGACTTATAAAATTCTTTGGGTGCATGAAGAAGAACAAAAAGTAGATTAAAAAAACTCAAAATTTCTTGAGTGGAGTAACTACTTATACTAGATAAAGTATTTTGATAAAATAATCGAAATATGAACAAATTAAACCGTCTTGAAAATTATATAATTATGTGTTGTCATATTATTTAAAAGCTTAAAATTATTAAGAATATATCACATTTTTCATTATGTAATTACGTTTACTTCTTTTTTGCTAGGTTTCATTCGATTTGGTGCCCCTTCCTTTCTCTTGGAACCGAAGAGGGAACTGGAAAGGTTGTCAGACAACTCTCCGAACACTTATATTTCTATCTCATTTGCAAGATATAGTGTATGACCTACAACTGAGTACACTAGAAGTTTTCCTTCATTTATAGGAATCAAGCCATTCAATGAATGAAAAGTGAAAACATGTAGATGAATATTCTATAGAGATGACAATAAGACTTTTTAATCAGTAGCTGGGTTAGGGCTTATTCTAATTCACTTGCTATGGTATTCATAGTATCAATTCATTGCATCCCTCTTATTAATAAGGTAATAAGGCTCTGCCCACTCAGAATGAACAAATTTTTGAGTTTTCAACTACTTATACTAAATGTACGAGGATTGTCCATCGATTACTGTGAGATGTAATGGACTCTATGAATTTTATGTATAGACAATTTCTCAATATCTTGTTGATTTGTAACAAAAAAATTTCTTTGTGCGTCGTTAAAAGAAATACACCCCTCATGTGTGAATTTAAGAAAAAATTCATGGAACTTAATACATGAATTTAATTTTTTGTATAATGATTGGTAATAAAACTTAAACTCAAAACTTTTATTTGGTCTAACATCATATTTTAAAAAAGATGCAATTGTCTCATCTGAAAGTTTTTTAGATGTGAATCATGTGATAAGTTATTAATCAACGAATAAGCCTAGAGCCAAAGTCCAAATTAAAAAGTAGGTGGAATTTGACCCAAAAAGGATAAGGTCAAAATTGAACATCATCACCTGCCAAGTTGGACATCTCCTACATTATATATATAGTTATATCATGTATGTCACAATATTCATCTTTACAAAGAAAAACTTGCCTAGATACTATAACTCATATATATTTCTGCTTAAAAGATAAAAGAGAAAATTCAGTATAAACATCAAGAAATATGGGAAATTGTATGAAAAAAGAATCGTCCGTGCTAGAAACTAACAAAGATTCCAATTGTCACAAGACAATGAAATTAGAGGAAGATGATCTACTCATGGGAGAAAATAATAAGGAAATTATTCATTCGTCCACGACTAAAATAAAAGAGGTAAAGATAAAAATCACGAAGAAGCAATTATCAGAGCTAATGGGTAAGGCAGACATAGAAGGTTTATCGATACATCAATTATTGACAAAGTTGATGAACGTTGTCGATGAAGATGAGTTACATCGTCATCGCTCATGGAGGCCTGCCTTACATACTATACCTGAGGTCAATTAACCTCTCCTTGGTATATAATCTGTCACTAATTCGTATCTAAATAGAATGAATTAGCATGTGAATTTTCCTTTTTAGCTATGAAATTAATTTGTATATGTCACTAATTCTATGTTTTCTTGTGGTGATTTTCTTATTTTTCAATTTTAAGAAGGTAGGAGGATTCATTGATTTGTTTATGTTGTGTATATATAGGAGATTTTTAGGTGTAGGGATTAGGAAATTCAAATTTCTGCCTGCAGAATTTGATTATAACCTTGTACATGAAAAAATGGACTTGGTTTAGGATTGTTAAACAATTCTTTTGTAAAGTTCTCCTTTCTATTAATTCATTATCTCTTTGTCTATTATATAATTGTCAAAATTCTATTTGACCATGAAATTTGATCAATTTTATCTTCATATATTTTTGAGCTACTTAAAAAAAATGAGCTCAAACTAGTTTTTGAGAGAAATTTCACTTCTACTCAGAAACCTTTAAATCTTTCTTAGTAAAATACATGTCCATACACCACTTGAAGTTCCACAAATCACAATTTCAAGTTCTCCAAACTAGAGCTCTTTACTAAGTTTACGAGGCATATACACATATATACAGTGGCGTAGCCACATGGTGTTGGACACCCTTCGTCGGGAAAAAAATATTGTACACACAAGTAAAATGATACACGAAATGATTAAATAACATATTTTGGACATCCTTAACATAACAAGTTGTTATAGCCCAATGGTTTCACCTCCTTGGAATGAGGAAGTGCTCGTGTGTTTAAATCTCACTAGTTCTACTTTTTGAAAAGAGCTTTTGTTGTGCTATTTCTGAACACCTTTTTTTGAAATTTCTGACTCCGCCACTTCATTGATTTACGAATGGAGTGTGCAAATGGCAATTCAAATTAACATTGATATATAAAATACTTTTTTTCTTACTAAATCTGAGTAGGATAACAAGGCTTCCTATTTCTTTTAAGACTTGATCACTTTAACTTATTTCATGTGTTAGATATAAAATTCACCCGCAAAATTTATACATGACGTATAGAGATATATCATCAATTTTTAGATTGAGACATAGATTACATAAACTAACTTCACAAATATATATTGTTATCATCATATTGATATGACCAGACTATAAGCCTTTACAAACCAAGCAACTTGAGAGACTGAGGTTTTCGACATAGCATGCAAGTAATATTGCTTTAAGTTGATATTTATCGTGTACATGACTTTAACTAAATAACAATAATGTAGCTATTAGAACTTGTATACCCAAAAAGCACTAAACAAGTATCAAATAAAAGGATTAAAATACTATAAGGAGGAGACTTGGTCTAATATATATAATAGTAGTCACCATGGAAGATAAATCTATGTTGATTGCCTAGTTGCACATATTTATACTAGGATTGAGTGTGCATGCATAAATGTTGACTGAGATTATAGGATGGAAAAAAGGAAGCAAGCGCATTAAGAAACAAATTATCTTAGCATTCACAATTGGTAGATTTTGCTAACTAAAAAGACAATGTCATTGCTTGCACTTTCCATGAAGCTTGAATTCTAACCGATCAAAAATGATCATTAGCGGTAATTAATTAATAGCAATAGATTAACTATCGCTGAATGTGTAATTTTAGCGGCAATTAACACTCTTTGTAAATGTTCCTAAAGCCTATAGCAACATTAGATCCAATGACAATTAACTAATGTCGATAAAAAATTTAACACTCTTTGTTAATGTGTATATTTATTACCAATAAAAGTTGTTTTTGTTATTTTCTTTCTCCATGAAGTGAATATTTATACTAAAATGGCTACTTGTTTCCCATATATCTAGTTAGCAATTACTCCCTCCTTTTCATTTTATTTGTTTTTATATTAAAAACAAAATTTTCTTTTCACTTATTCAATATTTTAGCAAATCGATCAAAAAGAGATTTAACATTTTCTTAATTATAGTTCATATTATTTTTATCATTAAATAACTACATAAAATATAGGTGAAAATACAATTACAATTGAAAAATAAAAATATTTTGGGTGATGCACAGATATCTCAATTTCTCTAAGGTGATCCACCACTACAACAAATATTTATCAGTCCAACAATAGTCCTCTTGACTTGTTAACCTTATAACGGCATACAACTCAACAACTCTAGATAAACATTGAGTTCAAACCTTCACTAAAAAAGAAACACTCCTTCAACTAAAAAAAACTCTCTTTTTAACTCCTTCTTTAACCCGACATAAAGTAAAATCACTACTTTTATAGGCAAAAAAAATTCTTCATCTAAAATGAATTAGAAAAAATAGGTAGATAAACAGAAGAATTATGAATTAGAAATTACATGAGTTACAAAACATATAATAAGGTAGAATAAGGTTATTTGAGTTCTAAGATGAAGTAATGACCACATTCTACCACTAACAAAAATAGGTAAAAGCACTTTACTATAATATTAAAATGCTCACCAAATTTAATATAGAGTACTACTAGTTTAATATAAAATTTTAAAATATAACTAATAATGTTAATTTTTTAAAAAATAATTCTTAATAAATAATGTGACGTTCAAGTTCAATATATTGGGAGACATGATCATACCTCCTTAGTTGTAATTAAAGTCTCTTTTCCTTCTTTATTAAATTTGTGCGAGGTAGCACATTTTTCACGTGTAGACTCACAAATATTAATGTTTAATTAATAATTCGAGAAATAAGATTTAAAGTTGAAAGAAATATTTTTTTGAAGAAAGTTTCAAAAGAAAGAGTTAATAATAAACTAATTATTAAAAGGTAGTAAGATATTTTAATAGTCTTAAAGAAAACTTGTTTAACCATATGATTGGTCAATCAATCACAAAACAACAACTCCTAATTATAAGTTGGGTTAGTATGTCAAATTGGATAAACTATTTTGGCTCCTTTACTTTGACCAATAATTTGACGTTTACTAAAAGTATGTTCATTTTGCTACAATAGAATTGTTTCACCTTTAATCAGAGATTTCAGATTTGAGTCTTGGATATGAAGAAAATTTTATTGAAAGCGTCACCTCAAAATAGGTCCTGCATTGCGTGATCCGAGAAAACCAAAAATAAAATAAAATTAGAGACCCTTTTGATTTTACTTCATAAAACTAACATATCATGAGGTTTATATTATTATATATGCTTATCATCCTTATTTTTATTTTTTATAACAATTATTTCAACTATTTATTTATAACAAAAAAATAATAATTACAATCTCACGTAGTTTCCCTTTTACATATTACCAATTAATTTTAAAAATACCCATAAAATTAATTAGTAGTAATCAAATTATTTCTTTTCCTTTTAATGATGTCAAATTTAAATCTAAAGTTGATTAATTCATAATTGCTTCTGGAAAGACAAAACATGAAATATAATTTGTGAAGTTAATATAATTATGTTCACATCTAATTATCTGCTTAATACACAGTTTTGCCTCGTGGCTAACCGGCCTCTTGACTTTTTCATCTTTTTATGTTTCTTTCTCGAATATCATCTTTTGCTCTAATATCTCATGCTTTCTCCGTTCATTTTTACTTATTTATAATTAACTTGAAATATTCTTCAAAAAATATCTAATAAATGAAGAATATATTGAATAAAATAAATTCAGTATTTTGAGAAATGTATTGAAAAATGATTTTAGTTAATAATAAAAATAGATTAGGAATTAAGTGATATTTGTCTCTTAATTTGCTAAATTGAATAAGCAAAAGTGAACATCTCTTTTTCATTCGAGAAGTTCATTAATGAATGGAGCGAGTAGTAGTTCACTGATACGAATATAAGTACTCTGAATTAATATCATCTTCATTTCAACTTAAGTGTCTTAGTTTTCTTTTTGATCTGTCCCAAAAAGAATGTCTCTTTTTATATTTGATAAGTTTTCCAATTTTAACATTTTACATGAAAAGTTTAAAATCACAAGATTTAAAGGATAACATACATTTTTTAATGAATGGAGCGAGTAGTAGTTCACCGATATGAATATAAGTACTCTGAATTAATTAATATCCTCTTCATTCTAACTTAAGTGTCTTATTTTTCTTTTTGAATTGTCCCAAAAAGAATGTCACTTTTTATATTTGATAAGTTTTTCAATTTTAACATTTTACATGAACGGTTTAAAATCACAAGATTTAAAGGACTACACACATTTTTAATTTAAGCCTACAATTTTTTTTAAAAAAATTCTTTATTTCTTGAACATCGAGCTCAGTTAAACTAAAATACTTAAATTAGGACGAAGAGAGCTAGTAATTTTTAGCATTTAGAATATATTCTCTCAATTTAAAATTGTTTGTCCTACTTAACTTTTTAGTCCGTTTAAAAAAATGTCTCTTTCCTTTTTTGGTATTTCTTCAATCACAACTTTCCACACGATATATTTAAAATCAAAAGGGAAAAGGATCAAAAATGCCCTTAAACTATGTGAAAGGAACAAAAATACCCTCCGTTTATAGTTTGGCTCAAAAATGCCCTTACCGTCAATACTTTGGTTCAATAATGCCCTTAAACTATGTGAAAGGAACAAAAATGCCCTCCGTTTGTAGTTTGATCCAAAAATGCCCTTGCCGTCAATACATTGGTCAAAAATACCCTTACTGTTATTTAATGGGTCAAAAATGCTCATTTCCCAAATAAATATATTATTATTTTCTTTTGGGAAAAAGGACAAATATACCCCCCGAACTATCATAAATGGTATGTAGATACCCTCCGTCATACTTTTGGGACATTGGTGCCCCTCCCGTCCAAAAACTAGAGCATATATACCCTTTAAACTAACGGGCATAAACCTGTCATATCTTATCCACCGACCCAACATTTATTAAATATTGGATCGACGGATAAGATTGTGTCACGTGTCCCTATTTAGTCTTCTGTTAGAGTGAAGGACATATATGCTCTAGTTTTTTGACAGCAAGGGCGCCAATATCTCAAAAGTATGATGGAGGGTATCTGCATACCATTTATGATAGTTCAGGGGTATATTTGTCGTTTTTCCCTTTTCTTTTTAACACATTCTTTTTCTAATAATGTTTTTTTTTTAATTTAGCAAATGATCATCTTACTTCAATTCAGAAGAAAATAAAAAATGAAAATATTTCTTATTTTATTATTTTTATCGTTATATAAATATAAATTAATGATGGATATACTATGATCTTATATATATGACATATAATATTTGTCGAAAGGGTACATGAAGTTAATAATATTTTAATTAGGAAGAAGATGTGTTTAAAAATAAAAAAAGTAATATATTTATTCGAAAAAGGGCATTTTGACCCATTTTGTAACTATAGGGGCATTTATGAACCAAAGTATTGACTGAAAGTGCATTTTTGAACCAAAGTATTGACGGTGAGGGCCTTTTTGAGCCAAACTATAAACGGAGGGCATTTTTATTCCTTTCACATAGTTTAAGGACATTTTTGACCCTTTATATTAAAAGACATTTTGATGTATTTAATATATCATTAATGTAAAATTATAAAATTTAAAATTTATTGTTTTTACTTTCTTAAATTTGATATCAAGTAATAAGAAAAATTGAAATCAATGAAGTAATAGATAATTGTACAATGTGTTACAATACTCTTGATCGGTCAAAATCTCATCACCTGCCAAGTTAGACGACGCAGTCATTGTTAACCCTTTTCTTCAATAAAAAAATGTGAATTATGTCTATATATGTGTTAATACTTCCTATTATAAATACTATGTCACAACTCATCTTTACAAAGAAATTAAAAAATTGCCTAGCTACAAGAATTCCTAAATATTCTGATTATACTAAAGAGAAAAGAGTATATATCCACTATATATCAACACCAAAAATATTATATGGGGAATTGTATGAAAAAAGAATCGATTTCATCAGAAGAGCCAGAATCTAACAAGGATTTATTCTATTGTCATAATAAGACTATGAAATTAGAGAAAGATCATTTTCTCGTGGGAGAAAATAATAAGGAAAGCATTCATTCTTCGATGCCAGCAGTAAAAGAGATAAAGATAAAAATCACGAAGAAGCAATTATTAGAGTTGATGAGTAAGGCAGACGTAGAAGGTCTATCGATACATCAATTATTGACAGAGTTGATGAATGTCGATGAAGGTCTAGAGTTACATCATCGCTCATGGAGGCATGCCTTACATACTATACATGAGGTCAATTAAATTAATCCGATTACTTGATAACTTCCACAAGCACAAATTCCGCTTTTTATAGGACCAATAATTATTTCCTCTCTATATATAATATAACTTTCTTCTTCTTTTTTTTCATTTTTAGATGTTTGTAGGAGGGTTCATTGATTTGCTTATGGAATGTGTATACAAGAATTTTGCAAGTGTCAAGATTGCGGTCCATTTGTTCTATTTTCATGAAAAAGTGGATTTAGTATGTATAGGAATCAATTCTTTTGTAATTTTTTTTTTTCAATTTTATTAGTAAATCTTTCTTTGTCTATTCTACTTGCTTTCTCTCTGGACAAGCTCTTACTTAGGTTATTTTTCGATCGATTTAATGAGAGGAATGAAAATAATTGATACATGAGTTTATATAAGTGTTTCAATCAGGGAAACACGACTCTGATACGAATTTTGTTGTTTGGATTAATTCATTTCTTAACTGTTCTCTTCTATGGTGGAATGAAACTATGAATCTAATTAATTAATGTAATTACATGTTGAATTATTTTAATTACAATTATTAGTGGGAAATCCATTATACATATACCAGTATCTACCTAAATCTTATTTATTAATAAGATAAATTTTCTGTGCTATTGGTATTTTATGATATTCACCTAATTAATGCATTGAAGAACCAAGCTCTTAAACTCCTTCCTTAAGGGAGTAAAAAGACTACGACCTATCCTAATATGATTTGTCTCAAATTCCTACTAAAATTTGAGCAATTTCAGATTACAACTATATCTAATCAAAAGGATCGGACTAAATCTAAGGGTCTTCCATCAATTAACACTACCATTTTCTTAATTGAGACGGCATGTTAAAGATTTGATTTTTATATAATATTTGTCAATCATTAAAACTTCGTTAGTTCAACAAATTCTCTCTTTTTTTAATGATGATAAATTAAATCTATAGAAAATTTCATGTTCAACTCCCCCCCTAAGAACCAACTTGATCAACAAATATGACTTAGTAAAATGTGATCTCATCTAAGTCTATCTAAAAATTCACCTTCCACTCATTGAAACCTTCTAATTGGTTAGGTTATGAGAACCAGCTACATAAATTCAATCATGTTTCCTACAAACATAGTCAATAATTTGCACATGATCATTAGATTCTTTGATTAGTAAAAATTTCATGTGCACCTGATCTCCTCTATTTTCCCATTTTTGGCATAATTGAATAATTAAGTGTTAGTCAAGTTAAATAAGATAACATGGTCACTAGAAATACACTAACATGAGCATAATAATAGTAGTATCTCAATGAAAATCCAAAGATATTAGCCATCTTGAAGTTCCATATTCAAAATCAAACTAATTAATTTATAGATGCAACAATTAAGTTATAAGTGCCCAAACTACAAAAAAAACTTTATATATTTTCCATAATAAACTAGAGGAGCACAAAGAAATTCATGAATTAACATGAATGCCTCTCCATGCCAATAGCAAAGTGGCATTTAGTGAAATGTTCAGAATTGTGATGGCTAGTTGTATATAATTTATAGGCATAATATATAAATATATCCTTTAACTTGGCTTCAGCTTGCATCTATAGCCTCCAATTTTGGGTGTGCACGCGTCATAATACATGTAGAATGCCACAGAACACAAAATCCTCATGTAGGACGAATATGTCTATTTATTCGAGAAATAGGCAGTACAACATGACACCATTCACACTGAATGTGTCACAAAAATGGGCGGTGCGACACAGTGAATGTGTAGAAGCGAAAAATAGTTCTATAAATACATGCTAGATCAGGATTTTTCGTTACCCTTCATTTTAGACGGTGTTTTTTCATTTATTGACAAAATTAAGCCATTATTTAAATCAGTTTATCAAAATAATAAGTTTTTTTAAAAAAAAAATACAAAACTAATATAAACGTATTTTTCAATAACGTTTTAGGGTATATTTTATTTTAAAAATTAAGTTGTGTGAAATATTTTTTGCAGGGTTAAGATAAGAAACGTTACTCCGAGTAACGTTTTCAGCATAAAACGTTACTCATAGTAACGTTTCTTAAGAATCTAATCATGGGTCATCTAATACTGCAAATTTAGAATCATATCCTGCAAATCTAGATGTAAAACGTTAATGTTAGTAATGTTTTACCTTAAAAACGTGACTGTCAGTTACGACACTCTGTTAAAGTCATATTCCTCCATTTTTCAAACTGACCACATGTGAGTATAAAATAAAACTTATTGTAAGAAATGTTTTGCATATTCCAAAAATGTTCAAGCAAAGTTTTTACTTGTGCAGCTCATTGTTGATATAATATTCTTTAAACTTCATCAGGTATGTACTAAATAAGTTGCAAGTTAATATATCATATTAGGTTAAGTTCCTATTATAGCTTTAAAATTATTATTTTCTAATTTATTGATTATAAAAGAAAGTCTTATTTTTATGTGTATGATAAAGATGGCGAACTTTGAACGTAATGTGATGGTTGCTTTGTATTGGGGTAGCGAAATAATTACTAATATAAACGGATTCAGGTATACTGAATGTGCTAGAATGATTATTACCATGTCTACTTCAACTAACTATGTTGAATTAGTTGGATTGTTGCATGAGAAAATGAGAACAAATAGTGAAAATATTTAAATGGATATTTCTGGAAAATATGATGTTCAATTCAAGGTAATAATACATGGTTCATTGAGTTTAAAATTGAGAATAACTAATCTTTGTTACAATTATGTTTCATACCTCAAAAATTTGCAGATAAGATTGATATAAATATTTTGGAGATATACGTAAAAACCAAATCGACAAATCAAAATAATATATTTCAAGTTAGTGGTCATCATGGTTATCACATGAATCTGTTGGCGATATATAATAGAAACTTCACAGATGATTTTTATTTCCAATGCATGATAATGGTATTTTTTTCACAACTTTGATGGCAACATCAGTACGCCCATTTTTATCAATTTAATACCGTAATAGTAAAAAGGATGTGTATTAAATTAATTAATTTTAAAATAATAATATTACAAAGGTGAATTGGTAAAATGTTAATATTTTCTTTTTAAAACAAAAATAAATAGTTAAAACAATTATCATAAAAAAAGAGTTAAAATAATGAAGTTAAAGCGTAAGAAGGTCTATCAAATTATCCCTTTTATTGAATGATGTGAAATTTTAACCTAAGGTTGATTAACTCAGAATTGCTTCTGGAAAGACAAAGCATGAAATATAATTTCTGAACTTTACATAATTTATGTTCACTCAAATTTTTAAAAATAATTTTGATTTGTCGATTTGGTCTTTATATATATCTCCAAAATATTAATTATATCAATTTTATCTGTAAATTTTTGAGAAATGAAAATAATTGTAATAATGATTGGTCATTCTCAATTTTAAACTCAATGAACCTTGTATTGTTAACTTGAATTGAACATCAAGATTTTCCAGAAATATCCATTTGAATATTTTCACTAGGGGTGTACATGGCCGGGTTGGTTCGGGTTTTTCAAATATCAAACCAAACCATTTCTGTCGGATTTTTAAATCTATAAACCAAACCAAACCAATTAAACTCGGGTTTTTCAACCTCGGGGTTTTTCGGGTTTTCCGGTAAAGTATTCATACAAACATATAATTTACTAAAAGAAAAGGGGGAAAATACAAAAATAAAAATAACTATGGAAAGGACTAATTCATATTAAAGCAACCACATTCAACTGCTGCGCACATCTCTGCGGACGACCTAAACCTTGAGCAATTGCGATGGAGACTTAGCAGCAGCCATGTCTGCGCACATCTCTCCCCGGCCTTTGGTTGTGGGAGAGACAAACCCTAATCCTAATCAACAAACATCCTTTGCTACTCGATTAACCACAAATCAAGATGTCAAAAATTTGACAAAAAATCAGTTGAAACAGATTCAATATGTACATGGAGAGCCTACGATTCAATTTACAAAGGGAGAACGACAGGTTTTCGCACAGGAAGAAGGATTACATCAAGCTGTAATTATTAAGTTCTCATCCGATACACTAGAAGTGAAGGATTTGCAAACAGTTTTACCTAAACACTTGGGCATCAAAGGAAACGGTTTAGTTGGTTTACTTGCTCGTAGACATATTCTGCTAAGGATAGACCAATATGAAGATTATGTGGTTGCTCTATCAAAATCGGTAAGCTTTTTACCTTTTCGTGGAGAGCAACATCTTTATAGGGTATTTCCTTGGACAATAGATTTCAATTCTAGAGAAGAAACTTCAATAGCTGCGGTGTGGATTTCGTTGTTTCGATTATCACCAGATTTATTTGCCAAGAGATCCTTGTTGTCGATGGCATCAGCGGTTGGAAGGCCAATAGCTATTGACAAGGCAACACAAGACAAGACAAGGCCTAGCACTGCTAGGGTGAAGGTGATACTCGATCTTATGGACAAGCTGCCTAAGAGGATGCGTCTCCAATATTTGGATGAGCAAACCGGTAAGATTCAAGAGGTTTTTCAGGAATTTGTTTATGAAAATTTACCTTTATATTGTAACCATTGTAAGCATCAAGGTCATGATGAAAATAGTTGTCGATTGATTTTGAAAAAGAATCAAGATAAAAATCACAAAGA
>JAJOOR010027058.1:0-15239 GCA_036250505.1 Solanum acaule
CATTGCATCTCATCATAACATGCTCAATTACCAACTAGGGTTAGAGGGAAGAGGGAACCATCATCCAACTTCATCATACATGAATTAAGCAAGTACATAATACATAAAGAATCACATTGATATCATCTCCTCATAGCCTTGAAGGCCCCATTCCAGACTTAACCCTAATTCCATAGTAATCATACATAATTTAGGGTAATATCATCATACAAACATGAATTACATAGCATCACATTCAATTCATATCCTTCAATCACTATTCAACACAAACTAGGGTTCGAATTGGAGAAAGAAGGGGAAATATGGGTCTCATGGGGGATTCTTCAAAAATCACCAACACTACATGAATTCAACCATAATTGTTCATATATCATCAATAAAAATCAGTTTATAACAAAAAATCAACATTTAGAAAGAAGACCCATGTTTTTGGATTGAAATCTACAATTTGGGGGACTTTGAAAACCATCTTTGGAAGGACCTCTTGGAGAAAGGGATCCCAAGAGTGAAGAGCAACCATACCTTAGTTAAACACTATGAATTTCGTTTGAAACCTCCCATCTACAAGCCCTTGCTAAGATCCTTCCAAGTTCTTTAATGGAGTCTTGAGTTGAGGGAGAGAGAGTTGAGAGAGTTTATGATTTGATTTAGTGTGTTGAGTTAGAATGACTTAGGTTAATGGGGTTGGGGTCTTATAGTTAGGTTTAGTTAGGTAATTAACTCCCTAAACAACCCCCTTAACCCCTAGTTAAATAACTAACTCGAAAGTCAACTCCCAACTAATAACTAAAAAGCTGAAAACTGGCAGCATCTACGTTGGCCATCCACGGACCATCAATTGATTAATGGTCCGTGGTTTGGTCTCGTGGTTTGGGTCTGAGAGTGTAAATGTTGCAGGCCTCTAAAAATACTAAGTATGGACTGACGTTCATGATCGACGGGGCGTCAATGGCCATCCGTAGGTCACCTCCAAAAAGCTGTTTTTTTTAAACTGTTTGGGGGACTGTTTTGGGGATCTAGTTTCCAAACGATTCCATGGTTTAGTTTAGGGTATTTTTAGCTTAAAATGGTCATTAACTAACTAACTAAACAATCCCATAAGCCCTTAATCAATAAATCAACCAAACTCCAAAACACCAACCTAAAACTAGAGGGCTGGAAAGTTGGCAGTACCTACTCTTTCCCATCCATGGACCGTGGTTGGGTTCACTTGGCGTGGACTACCTTCGTGGTTCTTGACTGAGGCTTACCTGTTGCAGGGAACCAAGTCTTGATGCAGGCCTGATCCATGAACCCAATCCACGGGGTAGGCATCAATTGACGGCTCGTCAATGGCCTTCGTAGGCCAAGCTGTTTTTGACAGCTTTTGGCCAAAGGTTGGGTCCTCCTCAAGGACCCCTTGGGTGGTCCTTGGGGGGTCGTACCCTGTCGTTTGGACCCTAAACATGTCCATCTATGAATAAGAGTCACTCCTATGGGTTTTAGACCTCAAACAACACACCAAACACCACGACAAGACACTAGCACCAAAGATTAGTTTCCAGACGTCATGGTCGTTTCTTGACGTTTGACCTCTAAAGTCACCAAACTAACTTCAATAGCCATTTTTCATCATTTAAACATGTTTCCAACCATAAACTAACATGTGAGGCTCTAGGTCAACCTACTAGATTCAGTGAAGCCTTAGCTAGGTCTTACTAGTTTCTACGGGGCGTTACACCTTAGAATCATCATCTTTGACATGGGAAAGAACCTTACGTAGAACAGTGCTGTAAGTTCATCCCAAGTAGTGACGGAGTTCCTCGGTAAATTAGCTAACCATTTGGTAGGTTCACTAGTCAAAGAGAATGGGAACAACCTGAGACGGACAGATTCTTGTGATATGTTCTTGAATGAGAACGGACCACACAAATCCATGAAGTTCTGAACATGCTCATGGAGGTCTTCATCGGCATGCCTTCCATATAGTCCTTTCATTTGGAGGAGCTGTAGCATTGTGCTAGTAACAGGGAAGACAACATTCCCCTCAACATGAGGTGGATGTAATGCACCAATGCTACCCAATTGAATTGGGTCATTCACATCATTTAGATTTCAAATATCGTCTTGGTGGCCAACTTGGCTACCATTACTCCCGTTCATGCTCATTTCTTACTCTGTTCAAAACAAATAAACACAAACACAAAACAAAGTAAGTCGATTCAACTATAATACAAAAAAATCATAATTAAACTTCAGTAATAGAATTCTAAACAATATGATTACCTGAAAGCGGTGCCATTTTTTTATTAATGTATTATATTACACCACTTCCAATTCTAGGTGTAGACGATTGTTATCTTGTAGAAAACCTAACGAAGAGTTGGGGTCAAACCCACAGGGAGTGGTATAATGTTCAAATTCAATTACGAAGTACAATTATGGTCCAAGAGGTGATAGGACTAGAAATTATCGAAAACATACAAACAAGTCTATGGGGTTGATAACGAATGTCAGATGAGGGGTTTGGATTTGCAGTTAACAACTAAAACAAATGCGAAAACAAGGGAAACAACAATATTAAGAGGAATTCTCGGGATGTGATCGATTATAAGCTAATTATGCTATATGGGTAATTGAAATTTAACAATAATTTGCTGAATCATTGTGAATAGGATAGGATATAAGTGCAATAGTTTTATCTCGAACAACTATTACGGTTCAGGCGAGTTCTCTAGAAACTCGACAAGCTTGACAAGATAAACAACCCACAACCTTAATGTATCCACTCTCTCGAACTAGATAGGTAGAATTGAGTTTACAATTCTATCTCTCGAGTTGAACCCATATCAACCTAATACGTACAATCATGATCACACCCCAAGAATTGGGGTTTTAGCTACACATCATAATGAGAGAAAAACGATTACCAAATACGTTAGCCATGATCTAGGTAAAGGTTCTCAAGTCTTTACATTGGTCCAAATTGAATAAATTAAAAAACCCACTTGAAAATCCTAAAAGTTAAGTTTAGAAATCCTCAAATTCTACAATGGAAACTTAAAAACTAAGAGAAAATAATAACTCCCAAACTTGGGGATCATAGCTTGAAAAAGGGACTACATTTAAAATTTCAATTTATAGGTGTCAAATTTTTGGCCTGATAGGCCATTGGGTGAAATAAGTCGCACCTCGCCGAACAGGCCGGCGATCCTCCCTTTGCTCCATTCCATCGCCAATTTGCATTGGCCATCAGTCCTACAGGTCATGTAACTTTGGGCGAGAAAAGTTGCCATCGCGGAGTCATTCGGTGATTCGCCGACTACCAACTCCTATCGCCAAGTTATTTCTTCCCTAGGGATGGCACACTAGAACTTTAGTGATCTAAAGAGCCACTCGACAGTTTGCCAAGTGGTCTCGGCGATCAGCAGGAACGCTTTTCTTCATTTCTTCAGCTTGTTTGCTCCATTTGCCCAATAGTGTCCTTGCCTTTCTCCTTAGTCTACATACTTGCAAATCAATGCTTTAACATCAATTTATAGCATAAATGAGGCATTTGAGGACACCTAAACTATAAAAACAAATCCCTAAATGAATCAAAATCTCAAACTCATTAGTGAGACACTTTGTGACCTCCCAATCCTTGCCTATCTCTTACACTCTGTGCCAAGCACTTCATGTTTCTAGCCATATCTTTATTTTCCTCGTTCTTAATAGCTTTTTCAACTTCGACAATGAAACTATATTGGTGAGTGTGGGTGTTAAAGCCTTCAATTTTAAGAGTCACGCTAACGGTATTATATCGATCATGTTGAACATTGGTTGGGGAATCATTGTTGGCTGTGAGACTATATTAGTCGGTGTAGTTTGTATGGAGAGTGGGTCACTCATCATAGGCATATTCAAAGGACATATATTAGAAGTTCTAGTGACGTTGGATGCGTTAGCATATGGGCCAAATCTAGGTGGATAAATTGGATCACTTTTAGATATTTAGATAGGTGATGACATATTTGTATTTAATTGTCACAACCAAAGTTCATAGGTCATGATGGTAGATACTATATCCCACCAGTAGGTACGCATAACCCTAAGCTGGGAGCAATAAGCCACAAGATACTTAACGAAAGCCAACAATAAAAAACGTAAAGCTTATATCAAGCGAAGAAGGATAATCAACAAATAAAACATGGCATTAGTCTGTTGTTGAGCATCTAATCCAAAGTAAGAGTAATAGGCTTCTACAAATACAAAATAAGCACAAAGTGTCTCTAAATACAATGTAAAAACTAAGCCTTGAGAAAAAATAGGTGAAAATTGGTAACTTCGTAATGCTAGGAGATCACCAAAGTCTCACTAAACACTAAGCTGCTACGCATGACTCCAAATCAACGACGATAACTCAAACTGAGATATGTAGAGGGCTAAAGTTTAGTATGAGTACCAAAAAAGATACTTAGTAGGCAACAACCAAGTGCGCTAAAAAGATAACACAAGCATAAACAAGAGTTAATAGGGGAAAGCATAACACAATTAATTAAATAGAAAATACTAAAATAGAAAGGAAATTGAAAATTGAAACATGAAACAAGGGGTAAGAAGTAGAGCCAAGAACACAATTAGATCGCAAGCCAACAACCTCATCGCAAGTAACTAAGATACCAAGTCAACTACTTAGTGTCGGGAGGACCCACAACTATAGTTATAACGTCCAAATCAACTAGGTAACAATAAAATAATAGAAGAGAAAATAATATAGTTAAACAATAACCTAACCGGACCCCATAAGCCCGAAAGTAATGACCTTGATCCTTGAGTAACCAATAATAAAGTCGTCGTCCCAGTTAGTAAACTCCCGGAGGCACTAGTAATGTCACGACCCAAGGGTACACACTATATGCAAAACGGCACTTGACCCCGAAGGGGTCTCATACAAGCCCTTAGCATACATAAACATAGGAAATAGAAATGACACGAAATTTAACATTTTTACAAGCAAAGTCTTTTTCATAAAACCAAAAACAAACTCTAGACATTGTCTCATTAACCATCTACCACAATAGAATATCAATAGGGTCACATTCCTTTATAATCAAACGTCTCAAAAGTAGTCTATAAGAAAAGCAACTATAAGTGAATGACATCTTGTCCTCGAACCATGAGGAATCACCACAACTCTTGGAGATAACCAATCCAAGCCTTTGTCAAGAAAGGAAGTACCCTTCACGTAGCCGAAACCTACACTTATCAAAAATGTAGAAGAAATAGGGGTTAGCACAAATATGTACTAAGTATGGAAGCATGCATAAAAATCCTTTAATTATGATAAAAAGGACATCTTAGTTGAAAAGTATGCATTTGCCAAGTTTGAAAATCACCATGCAGTTTCAATGTAAAACATAAGTCATAATCACATTTGTCATGTAAAAACGTTATGAAATAATAGAACCATCTTTTTTTGGTAACCTTAAGTTATACCTGTGCAATGTATGATTGGCATCCCATAATACCAACCACACTATGTACTGCTTTGAGGTCACCCTAGTCATATATAACATACATAGACCTCATCATAGTCAATACTCATAGACAAGGAAATAGTCATGTACATTAACATGAACATAAGGAAAGTTATCCAAAGCAACAATTCATTCAACATATATGCATACATTCATATCTTATCATAGCATAAGAAACCATCCCATAACCTCTTTCAAAGTCTACTTGTGCAATGTAAAAGTGAACTCCCTTACCCCCACTACTACTAAGAAAACTCATCAAGAAGTCATAAGTATAGTTCGTGTCATATTCATTATCTTGTCATGTAGGGAAAATAGGCTTAACCGACATAGCCCATGTGAGCTACATGTAATCTGGTGTCGTGTAACCCCACACCGAAAGATGGTGTCCTACTTGCCTAAGGTAGAACTAAATGTATAGCTTTTAGGTGGATCCACTAGCTAAACACCTATGTGGGCACATAGTTATATGATATGGAGATTGCTTATACAAACCTGACCTATTGTATTTGCGGAGGAGCTTCCATCTCATGAGAATAATTTAGATGACCCGACCTATTGTATTGATGGGAGGCCCTCTACCTAATTTTCCATATCCACTCAGTGCTAAACATTATTTCCCAAATTATACATAATTAGTCTTCAATTTCATTTACATGAGTGAAGGAATATCTTGCCCTTCATTCAATGCAACTCATAAAATAGTTCATAGATTCAATTAGGTGTGAATGGACTTTCAACCTTAGAATCATCATTAATATGTGAGTAAACCATTCACATCATGTTCATAGTGTTTAATAATATTGCCTTTCAATCAACACAACAACATTATCATCATCCTAGACAATTCATACATAGTCACGTGTAAGGGTAAGGGGAGAATGATCTTTCAACAATACCCAAGTTACACAATAGCCATAGGATCTTCACTTTCTAAGTGAATCATAAGTTCATACACAACTTTCATCATGTACAAACCTTCATAATTTACCCTTCAAGGGTCATGAATTGTGTTTCACAATCACACCTATAAATACTACATTAGGTATGGATAAAACAAGATTCAACAACTAAAATACCATAGACACAAAATTCATAGTAATCATCTTGCATCAATACACCCATCAAAATTCATGAAATTGGGTCATGGGGAAATTCATGGGTTCATGGGGAATTTTTTTACAAAATTACCATAAAACAACAATTCCATCATAATATAAGACAATTAACTCATTGAAATCATTTTTAGGAAGAACCCATGACATAGATTGAAAACCCTAGGTTTTAAAGAATCTACTAATTTGAAATTGAGAGTTGTAGGGCTTCATGGAAGAAAGCTTTCCATCAATCAAGACCCTCATACCTTGATTGAAGATTTCCCCACGAATTGGAGTTGAGAAGTTGAGTTCTTGAGCCCTAGTCTTCAAGTTCTTGCTCTTCTTTAATGGAGGATCTCTAGTGAGAGAAATATTGTAAGGGAGAGGATTTTGGGAATTATTTGTGTGTTGTGAATTAATTACTAAAATTGGGTGAATTTGACTTAAAATCAACATATATAGTACCCCTAAAAATATCCATAACGACCCCACTTTGAATGGACTTAAAATGGAAAAGACTTTATTGACCCTCACTTAATGAACCCCATCAAGCTTCATGAACCCCTTCATGAGTCGTGATGAGGACCACGAGTCGTGGTGAGGACCACGATCCGTGGTCCCCCTCGTGAAGGTTAGGGCAGTAGCTCCTCAAATGTGTCATAAGGCTCACATGCCCAAGGCATTACCATGAGGGGCTCCACGATCCGTGGTCAAGACCACGAGTCATGGTCCCTCTCGTGGTCCTTGAGGCGGTAGCCATGCCTTTTGGGACCCGTAGCTCAAATGCCTGAGTGTTATTCACGAAGGGCTCCATGAGTTGTGGTCAAAACCACGTGCCATGGTCCCTTCCGTGAAGTTTGAGGCAGTAGCTAGGACATTTGGAGACTTTTCTCCTTTGGCCAAGGGAACTCCACGAGTCCTCCCATGAGCCGTGGTCATGACCACGAGCCGTGGTGATGGCCGTGGAAGTTGAGGCAGTGTGCTCAAGTTTGGGGCAGCCTTGGCCTTTGGCCTTGGCTTGCCCATTTTGCTTGGCAAGTCCCTTAGGCCTTGACTCATAAAACCCTTATTCTTGACGTTCATCCAAACGTTTAGGCTCTAGTTTAACCTACCATTTTCCGAGTAATACATTATCTCCCCATTGGGAACATTCATCCTCAAATGAAGATTTAGACACCTTACGGAATTGAAAACTGAAGACTAGCAGCCTATCATGCATGCAACATTAAAATAATGCACAATTCATAGGAGGAAACATCAACTCCATTCTCAATACATAAACAATGAGACACAAGGAAGCAGGAGCTACATCCACAACCTGTTATGCACAAAACTCATCACTTCATATCATCATAGGAGGAACTACCTTCTCCAACCAAACCAAGTTCAGTACAACAATATGGAGCCAAAATGCCATTCCATCAAAAGCATAACTGAGCATGTTCATCAATTCATCTCATGAACTCAAATATGCAATAATCATACTAAGATGCAAATTAACATGAGGATCATATAAATCATGAAAACACAATTTATGCCAAATATGAATTCTCACAAGAATATGCATATCGTAAGAAAATCATAAAGAACACTCATAACACATGCATATGACTTCCAAAACACCAAACTTGAGAAAACTACTTACCCAAAGTTTGAATAGGAGTAGAAGGAAAAATATGAAGATAGTGGGACTTCATATCGGATTCGACCTCCCATGTAGCACCCTCAACTAAGTGATTTTTCCATAAAACCTTAACGGAAGCTACTTCTTTGTTTCTCAACCTCTTAACTTGCCGGTCTAGAATCTCTAACGGAATCTCTTCTAAGGAAAGACTCTCATCAACTCCCAAACCCATTGAAGGAATGATGGGTACCGGATCACCAATGCACTTTTTTAGCATAGAAACATGAAACACCGGGTGAACCAAAGGTAATTAATTTGGCAAGTCTAATTCATAGGCAACTTTTCCAATACACTTCAAGATTTGATATGGGCCTACATACCGGGGACTTTGTTTCCCCATTTTGCTAAACATCATCACACATTTCATAGGTGAGATTTTCAAATAGACCCAATTACCAACCTCAAATTCTAGATCCATTCTTCTATTGTCGGCATAAGACTTTTGCCGACATTGTGTTGTCCTCAACCTCTCTCTTATGAGTCGGACCTTCTCAATGGCCTCATAAACTAGTTCAGGACCGATTAGATCAATTTCACCCACTTTAAACCACCCAACCGGAGATATACACCTCCTACCATACAATGCTTCGAAGGGAGCCATGACTATACTTAAGTGGCAACTATTGTTGTAGGCAAACTCAATCAATGGTAGATGGTCATCCAAATTACCTAGGAAATATATAATGCATGCCCTCAACATATCCTCTAATGGTGCGTTTTGCTTGACCATGCATTTGAGGGTAAAAGGCCGTGCTAAGCTTGACCTTAGTACCAAGCCCTTTTTGGAATGCCTTCCAAAAATGTGAAGTAAATTGAGTACCCCAATCCGATATGATAGATAGAGGAACCCCATGCAACTTCATTAGCTCCTTGATGTAAAATTTGTCATAGTCTTCCACCGAAAATGAAACGTTGATGGGAATAAAGTGGGTAGACTTTGTCATTCTATCAATAATGACCCAAATAAAATCATGTTGCCTTCGAGTACGGGGCAACCCCACAATAAAATTCATATTCACGTCCTCCAACTTCCAAGTGGGAATATCTATATCTTGGGACAAGCCTCTCGATCTTAAGTGTTCGGCCTTAACCTATAGACAATTCGGGCACTTGGCTACAAAACCCACTATATCCTTCTTCATACCATTCCACCAATAGACTTCTCGTGGGTCACGGTACATCTTGGTGGCTCTCGGATGAATAGAATACCACGAACCATGGTCTTCATCTAAAATTTGCTATCTCAAGCCATCAACATCCCAAACACATAATCGACCTTGGTACCTAAGAAACCCATCTCCTCCTTGGGAGAAAACCTTAATGGACTTGTTGAGTATCGACTCTTTCAACTCCATTAATATGGGATAAATGTATTGCTTGGACATCACGTCCACTACTAAGATTGGTTCAGAACCACTATGGACCATGACACAGCCCTTGGTGGAATCCACTGGTTGGACACCAAACCGGGCCAACCTATGTACATCACGAACTAACTCCTTCTTCTCATTCTAAACATGGGCCACACTACCCATGGACAATCGACTTAGAGCATCCACAACTACATTGACTTTCCTGGGGTGGTAAAGGACACTCATGTCATAATCCTTTAAAAGTTCTAACCACCTTATTTGTTGGAGATTCAAGTCTTTTTGGCTAAACACATATTGGAGACTCTTGTGATCAGTGAACAGATCAAAATGCACCCCATATAGATAATGTCTCCATATTTTCAAAGGAAACACTACCGGTGCTAATTCAAGATCATGGGTCGGATATTTGTTTTCATGGATCTTGAGTTGCCTTGTAGCATAGCAAAATCACCTTGCCATGTTGCATAAGCACAAGTGCCAAACCCACTCTAGAGGTGTCACAATAAACAACGAAACCATCGGTACCCTCCTGTAAGGTCAACACCAGAGCAGATGTAAGTCTATCTTTTAACTCTTGGAAGCTTTTCTCATAAGCCTCCAACTTCTCAAACTTAGCCTTCTTTTGAGTAAAAGCCGTCAACAGAGAAGTAATGGAGGAAAAACCCTAAAAAACCTCCTATAGTAACCGGCCAAACCCAAGAAGCTTCTAATATCAGTAGGAGTTAGAGTTGTAGGCCAACCATTAACCGCATTCGTCTTCTTAGGATCTACCTCAATACCCTTGCTAGACACAATATGACCAAGGAAGTCTACATACCTTAGCAAAACTCACATTTACTAACCTTCACATACAATTGGTTGTCTTTAAGGACTTGCAATACAATCCTCAATTCATGTGCTCATTTTCACTCTTTGTGTAGATCAAAATATCATCAATAAATACTATCAGAAGCATATCAATATAGTGCCTAAAAACTCTATTCATTAGGTCCATAAATGCCGCTGAGGCATTGGTCAACCCAAATGACATCACCATAAATTCATAGTGACCGTACCGGGTCCTAAAGGCCATCATGGGAATGTCAACCCCTCTTACCCTTAGTTGATGGTAACCCAAACGAAGATCTATTTTTGAGAAATAGTTAGCCCCTTGGAGTTGATCAAACAACTCGTTGATCCTTGGAAGGGGATACTTATTCCTTATGGTCACTTTGTTTAGTTGGCGATAATCAATACACATTCTAAGGAACCCATCCTTCTTCTTAACAAACAATACCGGAGCACTCCTAGGGGATATGATTGGTTGAATAAATCATTTGCCTAACAAATCCTTGAGTTGCTCCTACAACTCTTTCAACTCGACCAGAGCCATTCTATAAGGAGGAATGGAAATAAGGTGTGTATCTGGAAAGAGATGAATGCCAAAGTCTATTTCCCGTTCAGGAGGAATGCCGGGCAAATCATCGGGAAAAACTTCCGGAAACTCACTCAACACGGGGATCGACTCTAAGGAATGGTTTTCGGACTCAACGTCCATGACCTTAACAATATGGTAAATGCACCCTTTGGAGATCATTTTCGTAGCTTTAAGACAAGAAACAAATTGACCTTAAGGTATAGAATTTCTCCCCTTCCACTCTAAAGTAGACTCATTTGGGACAAAGAAATGGGATAAATCCATACCCTAAATCATATCAAAATCTAACATGTCCAACTCCACTAAGTCCACCAAGGTAAATTTATGGGACAAAGAAATGGGACAACTCCTATAGACTCTTTTTGCCCCTACCGAGTCACCAACCGGGGTAGACACCCAAAAAGGTTGTTCTAACACATCAGGGAGTATTTCAAATTTCATAGCCACAAAAGGTGTAACAAAAGATAAAGTGGCACCGGGTCTAATAATGCATATACATCAATAGAAAAGACTTGCAACATACTGGTCACAACATCCGGGGAGCTCTCTTGGTCACCTCGGGATTGAAGAGCATTAAAGTGGGTCTTTTTGGGAGCATCGGAGTTGGAAGCACTAGGAGGAGGAGACATTTACCATCATGCTTCTTACCGCACATGGCACAAGTAGGCCTCTCCATGGAAGATCCACCACTATTGCCTCCTTGAGGCTTAGGGTTAGACACCCTATCTTTGTTGACCCTTGGAGCACTAGAGGAGCCTTGGTTGGCAAGGCACTTCTTGAAGCTTGGTCTATCTTGACCCTCAAATTTACCCTTAAAAGAATTTCAATCATCGGTCCTTGCCCTTTTTACCTTTGTATTCTTGTTCCTAAGCCTTGACTCCTGAACGTGTTGAGCATACACCATTAGATGTGAGATGTCCATATTATCATGGAGCATTGTGGCACGATATTCTTCCTCAATTGAGTCGGACACACCCATCACAAATCGACTCATCTCATCCCTAGGATTAGACACCAAAGATGGGGCATACTTGGACAACTTAGTAAATTTCAAAGAATATTCTTGGATACTCATACCTTCTTGAATAAGATTGATAAATTCCTCCACCTTTGCTTCCCTCTTCTCTTGGGGCAAGAACCTATCAAGTAATGCTTTTTTGAATGCCTCCCAATTTATGGGACTCGCTCCCTCAGACCTATTATTCTTCCATTGAGTATACCACACTTGGGCCACATCCTCCAATTGGTACGTGGCTAGTTCAACTTTATCTATAGAAGTCACCCCTATAGCATCAATTATCTTGTAGACCTCTTCCACAAACTCTTGAGGATCTTCATTCACTTTGGAACCAAAGAACATAGAAGGGCTCATTCTTGTGAAGTATCTCAACCTTGAAGCCATGGTGCTCAAACTAGGGTTCACATGGGGCCCAACTTCGCTATTAGCTTGAGTTGTCATGGCTTGTGCTTGAGTAGTCATGGCTTGTGCTTGAGTAGTCATGACTTGAGTCAATGTTTGGAGGGCTGCCCTTATTTCCACAATTGTCATAGCCCCCTCATCATCTTGAGGAGTTTGAGGAGGAACTCCCTCATTCACATTCTCATCTTCCATCCTCTTTGCATTCGCCCTTCTTATATTCATATCCTACAAACACAAGAGAAGGGTTAGGAAAAGGTACTTCATAGAGTTAGGACTCTGAAGCACGAATAATGAGTAATAAATGAAGTGAACTTTCCTAAACATCTTTTAGCCTCTCATTCATAAGTGTGGCATCCTTCACACTCATGAACAAGACTCTACTAGACGTGGTTTATGAGACATCAACCTTAAAATCATCCCAAAACCTTATGCTCTGATACCAAGTTTGTCACGATTTAGGGGTACACCCTAGATGAACCTTATCGCAAGTAACTAAGATACCAAGTCAACTAATTAGTGTCTGGAGGACCCACAACTACAGTTCTAAAGTCCAAATCAACTAGGTAACAATGAAATAATAGAAGGGAAAATAATATAGTTAAACAATAACCTAACCGGACCCCCATATGCCCAGAAGTAATGACCTTGATCCATGAGTAACGAATAATAAAAACTCTCGGGGGCACTAGTAATGTCACGACCCAGGGGTACACACTATATGAAACATGGCGTACTTGACCCCGAAGGGGTCTCATACCCTTAGCATACATAAACATAGGAAATAAAAATGACGCAGAATTTAAAATTTTTACAATCAAAGTCTCTTTCATAAAACCAAAAACGAACTCTAGACATTGTCTGATTAACCATCTACCACAATAGAATATTAATAGGGTCACAGCCCTTTGTAATCAAAAGTCTCAAAACTAGTCTATAAGAAAAGAAACTAGAAGTGAATGACATCTTGTCCTCGAACCATGAGGAATCACCAAAACTCTTGGAGATAAGCAATCCAAGCCTTTCCCAAGAAAGGAAGTACCTTTCACCTAGCCGAAACCTACACTTACAAATATGTGCTAAGTATGGAAGCATGCATAACAATTCTTTAAATATGATAAAAAGGACATTTTGGTTGAAAAGTATGCATTTGCCAAGTTTGAGAATCACCATGCACTTTCAATGTAAAACAAAAGTCATAATCACATTTGTCATGTAAGAACGTTGTAACATAATAGAACCATCTTTTTTTAGTGACCTTAATTTATACTTGTGCAATGTATGATTGGCATCACATAATACTGACCACACTAAGTACTCCTTTGAGGTCACCCCTGTAACACCCCTCAAAATGAAATAGGATAATTAGAGCTTCACATGTGTGTTAGTAGTTGATAAACTTGTATAAATGTTTGAAAATGATTTTATAGGTCAGTTTACTTGAGTTTGAAGTCAAACGTCAAAGAGAGGTTCAAGACGTTCAAAAACTAGTCGTTTGTGTGCTGGTGTGTTCTAGTGTCTTGCATGTTTTATGCTGTCCCGATGCTTGGTTGGGGTGTTTAGGGGTTAAACGTCAAGGCACGACTCCCTAAGGACCACCCTAAGGGTCCTTGAGGAGGAACCCAAGTCTAACCCAGAGACACCCCCTTTTGAATCAAGAGAGTTGGCCAAAATGTGGTGACCTACGGAATGGATTCACGCCCCGTAGGTCCATCCACAGTACGTGGATGGCCTCCGTAGGTCAGGACCGAAATGGTCACTCTCTGACCAAAACCACGGACAGCCAGTACGGCTCGTGGATCCATCCACGGTCTGTGGATGGTGGTCGTGAGTCGTGGCCTGTAGTCTGTCAAGGTGAGTCGGCCAAGTGAGGGGTGAATTGGTAAATTCATCCCAAGTCCCAATTAGTATATGGACAATTATTTTAAGATTTTTTAGGTATTTTAAGTGTATTAAAAGTGTTTTATAGAATTTTTGGGTTCATTATCTTCAAAACCCCAAAAGTTGAACCTCTCTTCTCCATAACACTCTGTCAAGGAAGACTCCATTAGAAGTGTAGAACTCAAGGTTTCAAGGTCAAATTCTACAATTTTTCAAGAAGATTTTCGTGAGCATTCTATCAATAAGGTATGGGGATTTTATCTTTGATTCTCCTTTCAATGAAAGAGCCAAATCAAAGTGATTTCAATGTTTATCAAAAACACTAAAAATCCCAATTTCAATTCTAAGATTGGGTTCTTGAATGAAAGTATTTCAAATGATTATTTATGTTAATATTGATGGTTTTAAGATAAAAAACTCCATGAACCCTTGCATATCTTGAAAACCTAATTTTTGGGTCTAAAGTGGGTCTATTGATTATGAGCTAATAATGTGCTATCAATGTGTATATTGTTATGGGCTATTGATTTATGTATTGTTCTATATTGAATTATGAGGAACTGATGGTCAATTGTGTTATATTGTATGTTGGCCTTGAATGGGAAATTGTGACCTAAGGATTATGATGATGATGAAGTTGTGAAATATATATATATATATATATATATATATATATCTGTGTGTGTGTGTGTGTTGTAGATGTTAGAATTGTGAGCTTTGATCCCTTTAAAAGTGTGGAGGTGTTTACTTTATAAGCATGTTGTGATCATGGCCTTGTAGGCAAAGTTGGATGATTGTTGTTTTGAGTAATGTTGATTATGTGAAGGTAATGTGATATGATGTGAATTTTTGTATGGTCTAAGAGCATGAAA